>BQNB010091324.1:0-26905 GCA_026074375.1 Tanacetum coccineum
AAAAGTATCAACATCTTGACCAAAGAGTGACATGAATGCTCGTTTGAATCCATATTCGATGCGAGTGCCTTTTAAGTCATCTTTTGAAAGAACTTGAAGGTGTGAATGAAGAGATCGAAAATATGCCATGCATCTTTCTTTTGCTTTTGACATCTTGTATTTGATTGCATGCACATCTTTTGTTTCAGAATTCAAGCTGCATTCTTTTACTAATTTGCTGGATGCAGTCTCTGAATTACTGTCTTCTTTCTCAGAACAAGCGTTTTGTATGACAACTAAATCAACTTTCAATGAATCAACATTCAATGCTGGAATTGGATTTGAATGATCTTTTTGTGTTTGCATCAACTTCTTTTGTTTTAACAATTGTGGAGTTCGTTGTTGATGAAGAATTAACTCAAGCATGTGTTTCCCAAGGGAATCCATGTTAAAGATCATTGCATCGTAAAATGATTGAGCATCATATCTTGTATAATTCTGCATACGCGCTTTTAATTCTGAATTGAAAGTATTTTCAAACGTTGTTCTGAGTTTTGTCAAAGTAGTTGTGCAATCAGTCCTAGAAAGTATATCTTTATTAAGATGTTGTTCTAGTAAATCCAAGTCTTGAGAGAACGTTCTCTTAAAGATAGGCATCGTGCCATAATCTTGTAAAGTTTCTGAGAGAAACTTAAATAGAGACTTGATTTCTTTAAGACTGTGCATGTATCTACTTCTTGAAAGTTGTGTCTTCTCTTGAATGTTAGAAATTGAACACGAAGAAACTGTGACATTCTGAAGAACACTTGATGTTTGAGTTTGCAAATTGGTATTTGAATTTGACATTCTGATGAAGTTGTGGTAAATGGATGTCGGATCTTAAGTGTTATGAAGTGATTGATTGTGGTTTCAAAGAATTAACGTTCACGGGATTTTACAAATCTTTGATTAAAACCGAGAAAAGAATCGTATCTTTCGCGGGATTTTACAAAATCAAGAAGAAACCGTGAATTAAATGATTATTTGATGTGAATGAATGTATTTTAAGTCCTTGTTAGATGTGCCGTGAGCTAGACCAAAAACAAGTCTAACACAAATTCCAAAAAAACTGAAAAATGTCAATAAATCATAGTAAACGATGGTTTTGGGCCTCGAAAAATCCTTAACCAGCTAAAGGGTGGTTACAGCGTGATCCGTCTCGTTTTTCTCTTCGATTTGAGAGGTCACGGGCCTGAAACGGACTTACGGATCAAAAGTTATGGCTGTTTTACTGAAACCCTTTTCTTCACACAAGATTTCTAGACAAAACGCAATGCTATCTTTAACCAAAACGCAGTGACTTTTGAATCAAAACGCAATGAACTTTATCAAAACGCAGTGGTTGAGATTTGGTCAAAACGCAATGAAATTTAAGCAAAACGCAACGGTCAAAACGCAATGGTCAAAACGCAATGGTCAAAACGCAATGAAATTTGGTCAAAACGCAATGAAATTTGGTCAAAACGCAATGAATAACGCAACCAAGATCAAAACGCAACAAGAAAAAAATCAAAACGCAACATGAAAAAGTCAAAACGCAACATGAAAAAGTCAAAACGCAACAAGAACTTTTCCAGTTTGTCAAAACGCAACGACGAAATATACGACTTTTTCTTTAAAAAATGGCCCCCCCTAAAAATCACCCTGTTTTGACCTATTTAGCTTGATTTCTTCGCACAATTAGCAAACCTTATTCCAAGAGTCTAATGCTAATAACATAAACATCACAACATCTAACCCAAAAATCGGGTTTGATTTTTTTTTCTATTGACTTCTTTTGTCCACGTAATTTGAACTTGTTTAACACAACGGATTTTATAATCACTAAAACCCCCTTTTAAAGCTCTTTCTACCAACAATGTTATCCCATGTATTTAATCCATTACACAACACTAATCTTTACCAAATTGCTAGAAAATAAGATAGAATCTTAGAGAGAAAAAGTAGAGAGAGAAACAAGAAGATTAGATAGAAGTGGTGAGTTACAAGTTGTGTGAAAATGCAACCAACACCCTTCACCAAGTGTGGTGACGGGTATTTAATACCTACCACCTAGTTGGCTATGGCTTTGCTAAAGTAGCCCCGGGCTTCTAGGCTAAGACTGGGCTTTGAGCCCGAAACACAGACAATATTAGATTACAATCCAAGCCCGTTGAACCCGACTAGCCTATTATAATACAAGACCTAGTTTGACTTTCTTAGACCGATAACATTCTTGTTTGACTTAATATAATTAAGGCTAACAATTGTTTAACCCTACAACCAATCATTACACCCAAATCGCCTTAGCCTACCTTGTATGTATTCGTTTTTAGTACATTATTGTTTTAACCCAAGTTAATTATTTGAGTACACGGTTGCTAAGTTCTTATCCTTGTAAATACATTTTTGGGATGATTGAGATTCATGGTAGTATTTATTTTGCGGAAGAATAGGGAAGAAAAGTTAAATCATTACCCCCAAATTTGTTCGATAGTCTCCATGTTATGTTAATCCACCTCAATTTGGGTCATTAGTTAGATTGTAATTATGAGTTCTAAAACTTAAGTGTAGGGGTGTGTTTATAAACCCCAAGTGATGTATTATGTTATCAAAAAAAATTGATGTAGAGTTTTGTAGAGTTTGTATATCTTTGTCCAAGTCTTTGGCTTAGCAACCCAACCAACGTGTATTCTTGTAAGTAATTAACTAACCACTTCACCCCAAATTCATCCAAAAATCACCCCCAAATATACCCCATCCATTTCCGTTTCCATTAATGTTATCTTACACCTACACCCCACAACCCTTAAAAGCCTCTTTGATAGTAATGATTAGTGCTTGCGCCTAGCAGTGGAGGTTTGATTATTTACCAAGCCTATGGTAATTTGTATGCAACGACAAGTAATGAGTGTTAAATTTTGTGTTTCCTATATCGTTATAATTTATTATACACCTGCGTGAAAGAGAGAATCCAAACTGTTAGAAACCTATGATGTCATTTCCACTTAAGAATCAAAGAAGGAGAAATGGAAAAATTGTAGAGAGAGAAAGTAGAGAGAAAAGAAAGAGTGGTGGATTGAAACAAATATGTACACTTACAAATGAACAACCAACCCTTCTCCATTGTGGAGAAGGGGTATTTATACCCTAAGCTAGGCCGGCCTCTATAAGGCTTTCATGGGCCGTGGGTTTTGACTTAGGTCAGGCTTAGGATTACTTTGGGCTTTAGCCCGATACATGTGCAATATTAGATTACATTAAATGAGCCCGTTACTCTTTCTAGCCTATTACAACGTTTACTAAGTAAAGACCTCGATTCCTTGTTTGACTTAATATTTTGAGGCTAACTATCTCCCTCGAAGCGAGGTTTCCTTATGGAGGTATCCTGCTGATTCTAAGCTTCCATGTAAACATACATATTTGAGGCTAACAATCTCCCCTAATGTGTGGTCTTCGAATTCTCTGGGGTGAGATCTTGAATCTTGCTTCCTTGGACTTTGTTGAGATTGCTTTGTCTTTGAGTTCTTGAGTCTTTGTCTTGGTCTTTATCTTGTTGTAGGCTTGTTCCCTCATGCTTTACGATCTTTGATCTTGAGCTTTTGTCATTGTCTTTCAACTTTGTCTTTAGTTCCAAAATCTTTAAATCTTTTCCTTGTTTGTCATTATTGTGTTTGCCATCTTGCGATATTGGGTCTTGACCAACATGCTCATACTTTGTATCATCTTGAAAGCTTTCTAACAATCTCCCTTGACATCTTTATCTTGAAATTCTTGATATCTATAAGGAAGATCTTGAATATCAAAGTTTGCGAAATTCTTTGTCTTGTAAGAACTTTAGATTTCTTGATTTTTGAATCTTGATGCCAATAGTATGTCTTTATAGCTTGAGTATGAGCATGTGGTAATGAATCCGACTCTGCTGGAATGAGGTTGTAACACCGTTGTCAGTACCTATATGTTAAAGTTAGTGATAAGCAGATATGGACGAATATGGCTTTGTCATTCGTCACGGTTCGGTTACATTAACCTCCAGTTTCGTGAGGACCGTTTTACAGTATAAATACTGTACCTGTGATCAGGTAGATTCAATTTAAGAAGAATCTCCTTGACATGGTTTCTAGCTCAAAGTGTTAGCTCCTCTAACGCAGATGCATTAGATTCACCGTACTTTCTTGTTCTCATAACACGAACGTCTCAAAGCAGACAACACGGTAAGAGTGAATCAGATAGTTACTATCTTTCTGATTGAGTCGTTAATTCATTTACTGGACCAAATCGATATCCAGTTGACACAAGCTTGATTCATATAGAATCTCGTAAGTCGCCTACTGCAGAGCTGTTTAAGGTTGAATCTGGAAGGATTTCCATTCGTCACTGTGGAATGCTAAAGAGCATCACTCTGAATATTCTGGCAAAACCACAAGGATAACGCGTAGGACTCTTGTTAACAGCTTGTGAACTTAATGGTGTTCAACAAGTGTTTGTCATGGAATGTGTCCTAATGAGATTTATTTTATTGATCTCTTGGCTTTAGACTCGATTAGTGCGTTTTGGTTTTAGTAATCTAAGGCTGAAGCAGACTTCCACCTATTCAATATCAACTAACTCAGAGTGAGAAAGTCAATAAAAGTCGCGTGTATCTCCGTGACAAATGAGACAAGTCTCTTTTGAGATAAAATCAAATGGCTAGGAAGGGTTGTGCAGTGCATCACTAGGTCCATGATGTCTTGTCTTCAAAACCAGGAATCACTTTGAAATCTGATATATTAAATTTTGACCCTGGTTTTCAGCCAAAATGTGTGGATTGATTCAATCTTTAGGTACCCTATCCATACAGTTCTTTTCATCTTCAACCCCCTTCAATGCTTTACCAGACATCATTACTAACACTTGAAGTGATTGATCTAGTGTATAACTCATGTCTTAGTCCGGCAATTATTCCTTATACGCATTCATCTCTATCATACCGTAAGGACTTTATTTCTAACTATTGAAAAATGTTCCATTAGGGTAGCATCCCTCTGGATCTTGGCCAATCATAGGACTAATACCTAACCTAATCACCTTATGACTTTAGAATCGTCGTGAGTTAATAGGTTGTTGGGTATAAGATCGTCACCATAAAACTATTGCAAAATTAGTCAAAGTGTTTGATAGAATATCAAAACGTTTAACACTTTGAAAGTTTCAACTTTTGGAAAAACTCCCCCTTCACACGTGCATCGATAAACGAAAGTGTTTTGCACATGTAGGTAAGAGTATAATGCACTTTGAGTCTTAAAGATCACATTATTATTTTCTAGATCACATTTTAATCACATTTCTCCCTTTATTTTAAATACTAATTCACTTAGTTTTTGAAATACTAAGTGATTAAAATTTGTCTTGAAAATTCTGTGGGGAGAAAATATTATCGATGTGTGTTTTCTAAGCTTTAAATTTATAATAACTAGAAATACCAATTTTTATTAAAAACACAACACGCGGGCAAGTATACCCTATTCGTGTAGAGTATACTTTAGGTAAGTTTAGGTCGTTCCATGGGAATTAAAGTTTTCACAGTTTGTAATTAAGGTGCTAAAGTTAATAAGATTGTCACGGATCAAATTAACCAAATCTTGCATATATCAAATATTGTAAAGAAAGCGATTAAAAGATGATTCAAGCAAATGATTAAGGTATGTTTGTTTAGGCAATGATCACTAAGATAATAAAGTGTTTAGGATAGTGTTTACAAGTTTAGAGAATAAAGATTTCACAAGTTACAAATCCTTTCGGCCTTTAAATATAATGAGTGATTATATTGATTAATAACAACAAATCCTTTCGGCCTTTATAAGTTATTATAACAAATATATTATGTAGAATGATTAAACACATATATAAAAGAACCATTTCAGCCTATATTCTTGTATAAAATATGTTTTACCAATTCAATAAACACATATCCAAACGCTCCATATCAAAGATCACATTTGTCCAAACAAACACAAGATGACTACACCATGTTCATATTTATAACAACCATATTATAAATGCTAAACTCATAATATTTCATCATAAATATAAATAAGAATGTACCAATGATTGGTAAATGAAAGTGTATGAGAACAAAAGATCGAATAACCAAATATTCGACTCAACAACCAATACCAACATCAACCAATGATTCCTATATCAAGATTACACCCTATACTTCTGTAATCAACCAGAATATATCACCAATGCTCCGTGTGGAAATCCACTGACAACAACATGGTAGTCGAAAAGGGGTTTTTGGCAATTGGTTTTTTATATTAGAGTACTTGAAGAACTTATGGTTGAATTCTCTAAGTGATATGGGTTTGTTAGGTTCTGGAAATGAATGGTTGAGGTATAAGGAAGGAGTGAAACTCTGAGAGAGACATATGTTGAGAGTGTGGTGGGTGATGGTGGATGAATGGAGTGTATTGTATCCTTGGTATGTCAAGCCAAAATCACCAAAAATCCCTATTTTTTGTGTTCTAAACGAACTAGAATGATTTGTGTGTGAGTGTGTGAAATGAGAGAGCCAAAGAGGGTATTTATAGGCTCTTCAAGGTCCAAAAACCACCGCACAAACTTATTTGTGTGCCGCACTTCAGGAGTTAATGTTATCTTCATTTAATTGCCTTTAATTTTTCCACAGACTCAAAAGTGTGCCGCACTTTGGGTAAAACCACCGCACTTTGTTCACTTTTAGCACTTAGACTTTCTCAAGGTTGTAGATAATTGAATTCTCTTCGCATGGCCGCTTGAACCAACTAAAACGGAGTTTGTATGACCGAGTTATGTCCAAAACAGTGAACATGTGTCGGGAAGCATTCAACTTTAGTTTACTTCTTTGTTTAAGCTTAAAATCTTCGTGTATTCTTTCGTTTTCTTCCACGACACGTACCTAGAACATATAATAGCAAATATACTTGATTAAGAACCGAAAGTTCACGAGAAATGATCAAATATATATAAATAACGCCGCCGAAAACATGTATAATTAAGGCGTTATCAAATCCCTCCACACTTAGCTATTGCTTGCCCTCAAGCAATCAAAGCGGAAAAAATAAGAGCATTTATCGTGACGTGGAGAAAATTTGGATTTGACAAGTGTTTACAGATTTAGTAACTTTTCAGGCAAAGACATATAACTGTGCACCTCACATAGGGAATGTGTTTGTTTAATATTCACTTGAGTCACTTAGATAGGGTTTATATTTTTGTGAAGCCACTCATTTGCATAGACATAATCTAGATAGCTACCATATGCTTGTATGAGACACATAAACATGACCGATGGGGCGTGAGCACTAGACAAAATCTTAAAGAGGCCAAATGTGATAACGAGGTGGGTTAATAACTGATACTCTTGTGCCGGAACTTAAGCCTTATACTTTGAACTTTATTTCTTTAACTTCCTTCTCTTTTCACCTTTTTGTTATACTTGCGATAACTAAGGCCAAAAACTGTGATCTTTCGGGCATATACTTCATGATGTAACATAGGAACTTCAGCGATTTTAGCATTAAAAGCGAGTGCTACAGATACAGAAACTTCTTAAGATTTATTTCACCTCTTATCATACGGAATTGTCTATAAATTAATCTCACTACGGATAGTAAATGATGATCAAGCACAAGTTCTAGAGCTACTCAATTACCGGCTCACTCATATAATTTTCAACCAATACCAGTGCTCCAGAAAAGGCGATAAACTACAAATACACAGCTGTAACGACGGATGAGACACTTGCAATGGCATTCAACCCTTAACTCGAACAAGCTAAAGGCATCAATTATCTTAGGTATAAAAGGTGGATACCCGAATTCTTTAAGGCTAAATTTCTCATATTTTTAGTGGACTGTTTTTGTGCTAGTTATAGTGTCAATCCGGGTGGATTTGCCTTACTAAGAGTATTCATTTTTAATTTTGAAAGGAAAGCATATATTAATTTTTTAATTTTCCAGAAAATATTAGTTGAAAATTTTCCTTATATCGCATGGCAAACATGAAGGGATATGATTAATTTTTCCTATTTTGCTTCCCTCCACACTTAAGTTGAACATTGCCCTCAATGTAAAAACTGATAATTAATATAAAATAGGGAAAATTAAGGGAAAACGGTACTTCCTGGGGCTCATAAGTGCTCGGTTAAATTCTGAAAGATACGGCGTGAAACACGACGCCAAGCATGTGAATTCAACCATATGTAATATTATTATTCAAATATATCACTCCCCCAAGTGATAAGCTATCACCACAAGTCCAAGCATCACCTGTTTTATTTAATCTGCAAAATAAACACAACTACAAAAAAACGTAAAATTCCAAAGCGCACTTTCATAGGTAACACGATTGCATTTAGCGTATGCAACAAGCCTTTAAACCCCTCGGTGTCCAGAGTGGACGAGTTATAGTCTCGTGAGGGTTTCCAGCGAACACACCTACAAAGTTCGTTATATTTCTTTTTCGGTATAGAAATCAAGGTAAGAAACACACTGGCTGAATGCGTGACATACTTAAAAACTGCAAATTTTTTATTATATATATATATATATATATGTTATAGTTTTTTATAGGTTTATTATTATTATTTACTATTACTACTATTATTATTATATTTAACTTGATTTTAAGATTCTTTAATGATACAGTTCAAGTGGGAATGATCCACTCTTAAAATTTAGGGTATGGTATTTTTGGTATGTACTCACGGAATAGATATTCATTTGTTTTTATCACGTGATAGCCCTTTTTGATGTCTTAATAGGTCGGTCTTTTTCTAATTTATTGTTAACGATAATAGGAGGTGGTGGATCTTTTAGAATTTTCAGAGAATAATCGGACTTTCCACTCCCGGTAAATACGGCATTCACGTGCTCGGTGTGAGCTTGAGGAGGAGGAGGTGGGTCAGTCCTCTCGGTTTGTTCTGAATATACATTTTGAGATTTCGACCATTCATCTATTTTTCTTCCCATGTTTTTAATTATGGTTTGACAGTTCTTTTCGTTTTGTTTCATCTTTATAATCATATCGTTAACATTATTCTTGAAAAACATATTTCTGACTCTTTGACCATCCAAGAATTTAGCGATCGATTTTTCAAGATCAGTTTTAGATTGATCGTTCCTGTCAAAAAGTTTATCATGAACAGTTCTCAAGCTACGGATACATCTTTTGAAATGTTCGAGATCATTTCTTACATCATTGTTTAATTCTGTAAGCGATTTCTCAAAATCATTAAGATCATGATGGGATTGATGAGTATACGAATCATGAGAATTTTGGTTTTGATAACCTTCAAATTGGATGTAATTTACTTCATGACGTTCACACATCAGCGTGTCATCATTCTTAGAAGCGTGATCACCTACGCGGCTATTATAATTCTTACGCATCTCATGCATCTCCTCTTTTATGCTCTGGAATTGAGAATCCATTTTTATAGTTAGAGCTTCCAATTTGTCCATTAATCGATAATTATCATTATTACTATTACTTCCATCGGCGAAAGCAATAGATTTTTGATGATGTTCGTATTTAGATTCAAGTGACCAATCAAGTTTAAAAAGGACTTTGTCCTCAAGAAATTGAAAAGCTTGATTTGGACTATTGTAAAGGAAGATTCCTCCAGCAGTTTCATCCAAGATTCCTTAAGTGGGTTCGTCTAGACCGTGATAGAATATTTGAATAACAGCTCCTTTGGTCAGACCGTGCCCATGGCATTTTCAAAGCATGCAATTTAGTCGTAACCAAGCGTCGGTTAGACTTTCACATACGTTTTGAGAGATATTCTTGATTTCAAGTAAAAGACGGTTAAATAACGAAGGTGAAAAGAATCTGTTTATAACAGCTCTTCTCATTTGTTCCCACGATGTTATAAACTCTTCACTAAGTTCATTAAACCAGGTTTTAGCTTTATCACACAAGGAAAAGGGAAATATGAAAAGCTTGACACCTTCACTTTGAGTTTCACCATATTTGAACATGTCGCAGATTGCGAGAAATTCACGGATGTGGTCATGCGGATCGGCCCGCAAATAACCATCGAATTTATTTTCCCAAATCATTTTCAAGTGCGTACTATTGATAACAAAGTTGTCATCAACATTGGGTTGAACAATGGCAGAATTAGGAGTCGGTGCTACAATCTTAATATTTTCCCACATTGGTTGATCATCGGGATCGAGGATTATTATTTCTTGAAGCGGTAAATTTGGTTGGGGTTCAACATCCTCTTCAGGTATATTTATGATGACAAATTCATTAACGATAGGATGTTCGGTGGAAGATTTGTGTGATTCGATCTGAATGGATTCATTTTGGATAATTTTAAATTTACAAGACCTTTTTATTAAATTTGTATTTAATTTATATATTAGACTTACTAGTTGTTTTCCAAAAAATAAAGGATTTATACATACGTTAAGAGCTCAGGGTACAGTGCGCCACGGCTCAAGCCATGGCTGAAAACGCGAGATGAACCACACCCCGAGTGGCGTTTTCGTGTCTCAAGCCGTTATCCCCAACCCAAATGGTCCGAGAAAACACCACACGACGGCGTGAGACACTGTACCATGTCTCGCGTTTTCATGTTTTGGCATTTTCGCGTATTTTTTTTACCTTTTATTAAATGTGAGGTCACCATAACACCAAAAATTGTGGTGTTAACTAGGGAGGGTGTTTTGGTGTTATGGGGTGTTTTGGTGTTATGGAGAAAAGTGGTGCTTTTTCCACGGCTCAAGCACGAAAACACGAAACCATACCCCGTTCTCTAAGCATTTTGCAAAAAGACATTTATATATATATAATTAAGGCTAATAGGATAATATTCAAAATAAAATAAATTATTTTCATATATTTTTTATATACTTTTATATATATTAGATATATTTTAGTTTTTATTACATATATATAGAAAATAAGGATAAATAGATAAATTTTTTTCTAGATAGATAGAGTGTGGCGTACTTTAGGAAAAGTGCGCCGTCTTTTCTGGAAATTTTTTGTTTTTTTTCGAATAAAATAAATATGAACAAATTTACAATGCAATATAATCAGATGATTATAAATCCTGACAAAAGCAATTTTGGGTTTTGGTTTTGGTTTTTTTAAATCAGATTCTGTTTGTGAAAATTTGCAGAAAGTGCGGCGTATTTTGGTAAAGTACGGCGTACTTTCTGGGTTTTCAGGAAAACCGGCGCACAAATATAATGTGCGGCGTACTTCCTGAAGAAAAAATGACTTTTTGGTTCAATTTGCCAGAAAACTGTACAGCGAGTTTGCAAATTTTGCAAAACAGTAAATAACTTGATGAAAACAAAATAGCACCAAAAATAAGCAACAAACTGATAAATAACTTAAACATTTCCCCGACAGCGACGCCAAAAACTTGATGTGTGTTTTCCAAGCTTTAAATTTATAATAACTAGAAATACCAATTTTTACTAAAAACATAACACTCGGGCAAGTATACCCTATTCGTGTATAGTATATTTTAGGTAAGTCCAGGTCGTTTGTAACACCCCCAAACTACGATACGCAGCGGAATACAACATTTGAGGTGCTACTTCATAATACACGCACACGAGTCCCAGTAAACGTTCAAAGATATGCTTATAAAACACAATTTCATTTATTAGAAAGATCAGAGTTACATAGGTCCCAATACCAATGTAGAAATTTATTTATAAAAGTCACAACACGATTTAATTTCTAAAACATGTATTTAGTTTATGACACTACTTCACGGAGGCACCGTCCTTGATATTCGCATTCCGTCCCATCTGAGCCATCAACAGCAACTAACCTGAGATACATGCTTAAAAACGTCAACAAAACGTTGAGTGAATTCATAGAGTTTACAAATAACAGTTAGAACGCATATTTGGTTATACAAAACATATAACTTTGCTCGTAAGACAAGTTATAAAAATAATGATTTCCCACTAAATGAGACCATGTACCGAAAATTAACACATTCATTCCCGTAGGACGAAATAATGTCTGAGAAGTATGCCACTTCTCCTAATACTAACTACAAAATGTCCGTTTGACAGGGTGGTCACAACTGATTCAGACCCGGGACATGGTTGTCAAACCCAATAGATCTATTTAATGCATTAGCGTTCATCATCAACAAGGCAACTAACGGTCACACAGTAAAAGGCATATACTCAATAGTGAATGGAATCATATTTAGCATCAAAACATATTGCGTTCTTATTTTATAAAACAGCAAGTATCCCCCTCGCGGGTTTAAAAACATTTAAAACACTTAAAAGCGAGGCTATGAACTCACCTTGTTCGAAACCAAAGTTCAAATAACCGAAACAATCACGAACTACTTGGCGAAGAGCTCAACCGCGACCTATAATTTATGTCGCTCGATTACTATATAATAAAGTACGATCGAATAGTGCGTACATCGCAACTATTAAAATAGTATAAGTATACATACACATGTGATGAGAAATCCACTTGCGCGTCCTAGATCCTAAACCCCACATAATTGAGTTGCGATTATTCTTTCAATTATATTACACGTTACTTAATAAAAAACTTTCTATTTTTGAAAACTTTCTATTTTTAGAAAGTACTATTTTCGGAAAGTTCCCATTTTTAGTAAGTATCGTCTTTTAATTATACTTATAATAATATTTAGTTATCTCGTCGAACTTTCGACATTCAATTTGATTATCGTTTACTTGTATCGGCTTTATATCCGAATATTCCAAAAGTTATTATTTTTAGAATCTACTTCGTTCATAACAATTGTTAAGTCCAAAATATTATACTTGTAATAATAGTTGCGTTTATTATTTTTATTACATCCGACAAGTTTAGTATTAGTCTGTTGACTTTCAAAAGTCAACGCTAGACTTTGTTTGACTTTGACTTTTCATACATATTTAACACATATATGTTATCAAATCTGACCCGCTCCAAACGACCCGTCATATCACATTTTCAAGACTCGGACAAAGAAGAGATTTTATCTAAAACGACATTCCGGACAACTTTTTAGTTTTAGCCGAGACCCGAAACTAGACAAAAAATGACCAAAATGCCCCTGCAAGTTTCTGCGGGAACTTTGACATTTTTAGTAAAAACACAGACTTTGACCATGGGTTTTGACCCGTTATTACATGATTCTAAGATCAGCGAGCCTCGTGTTACAATAAAACTTCATTCTGAGCAACTTTCGTGTTTCGCCGGAAGGTCGAAACGGAATCAAAAGTGCTCAAAATGAGCTTTTAATTTCCTGACAGCAATCTGAGTTTTTATACTTATAATATACATCTCGTTTTAGCTCTTACTTTTTCGTTATTAGGAGTTAGAAGCCCCGTTTTATATTAAAACGATCATCTAAGAAAGATTTATTATATTTTGTAAACCAAAATCTGACTTTTCAAAATCTCAGACCCCGAATCACGAGTTCCGTTTTCTGATCTAAACTATCCGTACAAAAAGCACAAAAATCCGTTTTGACCCAAAAACTTATCTAAACTATGTCTAATATGGCCTATAATTTCATATAAATCCCGCTTTATAATCAATAACATATTACACTAGACGCCGCAAGTTTCAATAGATTTCATCACATATAATCAAATCGATAAAATAACGAAACAATCGAAATAACCATAAAAAGAATGCTCACTATGCTATATGAAGCAAGGTCGGATAACAAAAGTGCTCGTCTAGTCCCCCTCGAGTAGCCGTGGCTCAACCCACTCGAACCAAACCAAACCAAAACTCAACTCCACCCAAATAGATAACAATCAAATAAACCACACCCTTGTGGTTTCTTGCTTGGTTCGAACCCCCAACCAAAACCAAAAACCTCTTTTTGCTTCAATAAAAATCAACCTCACATAAACCTCATTGCATGTCTCTTTTTATTACATGGATGATCAATTTATAACCTCCTAAGTATTATTTGGTTGCTAGAAAATCAAAAACACCAAAGGGTGTTTGCTTAGGTGCTCGGCCGAACCACAAAAAGAAAAGGGAACTACCACTTGATTCTAGCTTGTTTCAATCTTTATTTGGGTGATGTTTGACTGTGTTTTTAAGATCAAACTAGAAAAATGGTATGTGTGTGTGTGGTGTTTTATATCCGGCCGAACCACAAGACAAAGAAGAGAGAAAGGATTTTTGAAACTTTGAGTTTACTTATGCTTATCTTTTGTGTGTGAGAGACCTTTATCCAAGCTAGGAAGTAACATGTAATGATGGTTCTTGAAAAAAAAATTAATTGAGTGTGTGTTGTGCTCTAGGCGTCGGCCTAGGCCCTTTTGCATGCAAGTTTCATATTTTTTATTTCTTAGTTAAAACTTTGTATTTTATTTAAGTAAAATGTAACTTGTACCCACTTTTAATTAAAACGCGAGCCTTAAATGCGAGCTTTGGCCAGGGACAAGGGACGAAGACGACAAGGTTCAAAAATAATACTTTACGATCAATAAAATAATAACAAGACGCGTCGTAAATTTTTACGATGCTCACAACGATTAACGAACGCGCGGTCAAACGGTGACTCGCGAAACGTCAGAAATAAAAATTTTAAATTTCCGTTCTCAATAAAATACGAAAATAATTATTTACGACAAATAAAAATTTTAAATGTCGACGTTGGCTCACGCGAATATATAAAATAATAATTATGACGTCGAACTCGTGATCGTCATACGTGTCATGAAACTCGGGTTGTTACATTCCACCCACCTTAAGGGAGCGCCATCCCGGCGCTCGGACTTTTCTTATTCGTCTTAATTTCTCTTTCGGTGAGATGGTCTCTTCACAATTGAATGGACTCACACGCTCGAATGTGAAAATCACTCGATATAATCTCGTTTTGACTATCCCGGATGGAAAGTCAATCTAAATAAATGATAATTCATACCAACAAAAGTCAAAAATATAATTATGATCACTCTTATTACGAGAGGCAAAAATACACCACGAAACATATCCGAGAAAACATAAATCGCGTGGTTCTTAAACGAAAGACCCTAAATGAAAGATCAACCCAAATCTTAGCTTGGTGATCATTTAATCAAAACAAAGCGAACATCGCGACACACAAGCCGAAACATTCTTTGCTAACCAAAACATAGAACATAACTCAATAATTGAAATATATATACGTCATTATCAAAAACCAAAATACCCGTCAATATTCAAAACCAAATTACTCATCAACATTCAAAATCAAAACAAACATCGCCCTCCCGGTCTCATTTAATAATGCACCACCGGTTGCGAAAAATAGTCCGGAGTACATACGACCCCATCAAACGCATTATAGCACCATTGCACATAATCATATAAGCACATATTCGCCTATTTGTCATTTTAAAATGACTTTATATTTCTACCTAGCTTATCATCACGCTTCACAACTTTCATGCTTGCTTTCTATAAGTTTTAGCAAAATAACCATGCTCACTTATTGAAAGCTTTAGCGATGGTTATGCTTATCACGTGGGTTCATACCTAACCGTTTAGATTGCTCATTATACCGAGCTTGCCAGATGGCCAAGCTTCTTGGAAATGATCTCGATCAAATCATGGCTAGATTTTGGCCAACCATAGCCAAGCTTGCGAGTTGACAACCCACAATTGTCCATGGAGCATTAAGCTTGCGTACCTCTCAAATCAACCTTCATCTTCATTTGGGTAAGTATACCCATACACTCACATCCTAAGCCATATCACGGCAACACTAAATAGACATAAGCGCTTACTATCACTTGCAATTGTACCAAAAACTCTTTCATCTCAGACGATGCCAATCTATATGGCACACGTACAACAGGTTAAGCCTAGATCAATTGGAAATTCTACTTGCCTCGGTAGTGGTAGTCCTGGCAACTCCTCAGGAAACACCTTAGGAAAATCATGAATTACAGGCACGTCTTCCATCCGTTTCTCTTTTGACTTGTTTTTTGTCACGTGTGCCAAAAATAAATGACAACCTCTCTCGATGTACTTATGGGCCTTGATAGACGAAATGACCTATAATCGAGACACACCCTTATGGCTCTCGACTATCAACATCTTGTTCCCATACGGTATACGAACGACTTTCTCGCCACAGATGATAACGGCACCGTGCTTGACAAGCCAATCCATACCGATTATGACGTCAAACGTACCAAGCTCAATCAGCATAAGATCGATTTCAAAAATATATATCACTAAATTCAAAGTGCAACCTTTCAAAACAGTGTTCGTACTAACTACCCTTCCATCTGCTAACTCTACCTCGTAACTAGCTCCTATTTTAACAGGATCGATATCAAGCATGGAACTAAATCTAGTATCTACAAAACTCCTATCGGAACCCGAATCGAATAAAACAAAAGCATAGCGGTTATTGAGCAGAAACATACCAATAACTACATTCGGACCTTGTGGCTCGGCATCCTTAATAGCATAAGCTCGGCCATGAACTTCCCCAACTTCTTCTTGCTTAATCTTCTTTGGGCATCAGTTCCTAGTATAACCTTGCTCACCACAATCATAACAAGTCCAAACAGGATGAGCGTTAGCACCCGTGGTGACACTCTTCTCCTTGCAATACCTTTCCTTATGCCCAACCTTTCCATACTTGTGGCACTTGATCGTACACTGACCCACATGGCGAGTAAAACATCATTCAAACAAAGGAAGCTTTCCATCAGTAGGATCGGTAACCATGGGTCGCGTGTTCCCTTGCTTTTGGCTATTCTGCAAAGTTTGACAAGAGTTATCCTTTTGATTACCCTTACCACTACCATTTCCACTTTAAAGGCTCTCCTACTTTCGCTTCTTTCCTTCCAAAATTCTTGCATCTCTAGCTTGCGATTTATGCTCCATCAACTTATGAGCCATACGCATAGCTTTGTTCAGATCAGCAGGCTTAGAAGATGTCACTTCACCCTTGATATTATCAGTCAATCCCCTGATATAAGCATCAACCTTTACTCTTTCAGGCTCTACCATTCTTGGAAACATCAAAGCCAGTTCATTAAACCTCTGAGTATAAGCAACAACATCTCCTTTAAGTTCCACAATTCGTGCTCCATTATTTGAACTTCTTCTATCGGAAAAATTCCGCAGTCATTAGTTGCTTCATTTTAGTCCAAGGCATTTGGTTCACAGTCTCAAAACCCATGTTTGCATCCTTAGTTTGCCACCAAGTCAAAGCTGGTCCTTCTAGTGTAGTAACAGCAAACTTCACCTTCTTACCCTCTGCACATTCACTGATCTAAAAAACACTCTCAATTTTCTTGAACCATTATCGCAATTCGATAGCTCATTCAACACCACGAAAGACAGCAGGATTGCACTTCATAAACCAAGCAAAAGTGCACTCACGAACAACAGGTGCAGTGTCTTGACCTCCAACTGGCTCAGATCCACTAACATCATTTCTAACATTTGCTTTCCTTGCCCACTCAGCAGCATTAGCGACATCAACACTTTCCTTGATCATTCGACGAATAGCAGCTTGAGTCATAAGTGCAGACTTTGGAGGCATGATTCTGTCACGTCATACAGAAAACAATCTTATAAGGAATACTACGTTTTGGGGGCTACTTCACGATACAATCACACGAGTCATAACAAACAACTATAAAAGAGATGTTTGTCAAACAAATTTCGTTTTATTTCGTTTGAAAAGATTCAGAGTACAAAGGTCCCAAAACTATCGTAGAAAATTTATTCCTATAAGTCACATCACGACTTCATTTCTAAAAATATTTCTATCATTTATTGACACAAGTTCACTAAATCACTATCCTTGCTATCCGCGTTCCTTCCCATCCAAGCCATCTTCAATACCTAAACCTGAGATACATGCTTAAAAATGTCAACAAAACGTTGAGTGAATTCATAGAGTTTACACATGACAGTTAGAACGCATATTTGGTTCAACAAAACATCAATAACATTGCTCGCAAGACAAGTTATATATAAATAATAAATTCCAACTAATGAGCCCGTGTACCGACACTTAACACATTCATCTGTTCCGTCCCATCCGAGCCATCAACAACAACTAACCTGAGATACATGCTTAAAGACGTCAACAAAACGTTGAGTGAATTCATAGAGTTTACAAATAACAATTAGAACGCATATTTGGTTCAACAAAACATATAACATTGCTCGTAAGACAAGTTATAAAAATAATGATTTCCTATTAAATGAGCCCATGTACCGAAACTTAACACATTCATTCCCATAGGACGAAATAATGTCCAAGAAGTATGCCACTTCTCTTAATACTAACTACAAAATGTCAGTTTGACAGGGTAGTCACAACTGATTCAGACCCCGAATAGGGTTGTCAAACCCAATAGATCTATTTAATGCATTAGCGTTCACCATCAACAAGGCAATTAACGGTCACACAGTGAAAGGCATATACTCAATAGCACATGGAATCATATTTAGTATCAAAACATATTCCGTTCTCATTTTCAAAACAAGCAAGTATCCCCCTCGCGGATTTAAAACATTTAAAACACTTAAAAGCGAGGCTATGAACTCACCTTGATCGAAGCCGAAGATCAAGAAATTGAAACAATCCACGGAAAATCAACGAACACGATCACGACCTATAATTTATGTCGCTCGATTACTATACCGAAAAGTATGATCAACGACGCGTACATCGTATCAACAAAATCATATATATATCACTTGATCGAAAACTTTTTACTTTAGGAAACTTTTTATTTTTAGGAAAGTTACTATTTTCGGAAAACTACCATTTTTAGTAAGTATCGCCTTCTAATTATTTTTATAATAATATATAGTCATCTCATCGAACTCTCGACATTCATTTTGATTATTATTTACTTGTATCGATATTATATTGGGAAAATTCCCTAAAAGGTCCGAGTGCAAGGGTGCTAGTCACCTTCTCCCCAAAAAAAACATTTTTAAGCCAAAAGGGTCCAGGGCGACTGTGCGTTGGGGCAACCTCACCACAACACGCCATATGTCCGTATTTGTAATGTATAAATATTTTAGGCAACTGGTACTATTAGGGCGACATGTACTAGGACGACTAGTTTTTGGTCATTTTACATTTGTAAAAGGACTGACAAAAAGTATATTCCTCATAGGGCGACATGTACTTAAGGGCAACCAAACTAGGGCAACTATTACTTATTTATTTTTTATATTTATACAAATAAAAATATTGCTTATACCAAAAAAATTATACTAATACCTACAATATACTCCCCAATTTCATTTTCCACCTTCTCTCCCACACAGAAACCTCTCTATCTACCCGCCCCCTGTTTTCCCCTGTTTTGATTAAAATCCCTATTTTCTTTAAAACAACATTTGCATTTCCTTGTAATCACATTATCTGAAACTAATCAAACACATATCAGTTATTTGTTGGAGCAGATGTGGTGCTTGCTGGTAAGTTTCAAATATATTGATTATATTTATAGTTTACAAAATCTTGTTTGTGTTTTCACTTGTTTCTTATTGTTAGTAATTTAAGTTGTATTTTCAACCCAAGTTATAATGGTTTATTTGATGAATGGTTAATGAGCGGATATGATGTTTAAAAGAATAAGTTAGTACTTTTTTAATTGTATTTGGACACCAGTTTAAGTGTAGTCTGTTCACTCTTGTTTTTTTAGTTATAAACTTAAATTATGAGTATTTTGTTTTACTATGTTCAGAACCTCTGTTATTGAACCTGATTGTTGTTTATATTGTTCCAGGATTATGTATGTAAAGTCATCATTAGGAGTAAATTAAATTATTTCTGGTTTATTAAGCAAAAGTTAGATGTGAAGCGTCGTATTTTGTTACGGAGTACATGTTTTGGACCTTGGTTGGATTTAATGTTGTTTGACCATGAACCACTACTAATAGATTATATGATACGAAGACAACATAAAGTTGATGATCAACAGCATGATATGCCCTTGATTTATTATATGGAAGGTCATAAACTACATTTTGGTCGTCGAGAGTTTTCTCTTATCACTGGTTTTCGTTTTGGAACTGTAAGTTTTGACTTACATAGTTCTGGTGAGCTAAAGTTTCGGAATAGGGTATTCCCTAATAAGATAGGTTTTAGTATTACAAACTTAGATATTATTGGTGTTATTGAGGACGAGGAGATTTTTGGCAAGCTATCTGATGATGATGCAATACGTCTTTGCCTTTTGTTAGCTCTGGAGGTAATCTTTATGGGACGTTTGTTGACATTTAATGTGGATGATACCTTATTCAGTTTGGTTGAAAATATTGAAGCCTGAAATTCATTTCCTTGGGGTGAGCATTTGTGGTGTCATTTGTACGATGAAATTAAGAATTTAAAAGAAAGGCATGGTGACGAGCACTATTGCGGGTTGTTTAAAGATCGCAACTATGTTCCTACATATACGTTGTCTGGCTTTGTGTTTGATTTTCAGGTTAGAAATTTATTTTAAATTGATTCAATTTAATTTATGTTGACTTACATTTGATATTATATTTAGATTTGGATTCTAGAGACATTTGAAAGATGTGAAAGTTGGTGGATTAAAGACCCAAAAGTAATACCAAGAGCACTCGGTTGGTCGAAGAAGTCGTTATTTACAAGATCAGATTATCCTTTCCTTTTTGCAAAGGTTAATGCTAAACTTTCAAAATTTTATTATTAGTAGTTTATTACATATTTGTTTATTACAACTCACCAATTATCTCTATAATATCTTTAGGAATCAAGGTCAACGTTAGATCTCCGACCTACTATAGCTGAGTACCAATCTTCATGGTGGATAGATAATAACTTATATTTTCAAGAATTCGTTCCCAAGGCTCCTCCTATCAAAGAACATCATGGTATTTTTGAAACATATCTTTCAAAGTTAGAGAAAGCACGTAAACATAGGAAAACAGGTGTCGGAACCCAATATTACTTTCACTTCACCATTGAAACAAGAAAAATAGATAAGATAAAATATGGAAGAAATTTAGAGAGAAGTTAGAGAGAGAAAGGTAGAGAGAAAAAGAGTTGGTTAATTCTTGCAAATGAGAAATGAACAAATGAGAATCAACACCATTTTCCATAGTGGAAAATGGTTTATATACCCTAGTGAGCCATGGGCTTTCTAGGTGGGATGGGCTTGGGATTGACTTGGGCTTAGGCCCATTACACATACAATATTAGATTACTAAATAAGCCCTTTTACCCGTCTAGCCTATTACAACATATAATTAATTAAGTGACCGAGACCTAATATTATTATGAACGAACTTCCATTGTTCGACTCAATATTTTGAGGCTAACAATCTCCCCCGAAGTGAGTTCATTGTGACACTCCTTCATGAGATCAATGAGATTGCTTTTGTCGTTAAGATCTTGTGGTCTTGGTCTCTGAATTCGTTGTAGGCTTGTTCCTTCATGCTTTGTGATCTTTGATCTTGAGCCTTTGTCATTGTCTTTCGACTTCGTCTTTATGTCCGAGATCTTTAAATCTTTTCCTTGCTTGTCTTGATCATCTTTGCCACCTTGCGATCTTGTGTCTTGACCAACATGCTCATACTTTGCATCATCTTGAAAGCTTGCTAACAATCTCCCTTGATAGACTTGATATCTTTGAAGGAAGATCTTGTATATCAGAGTTTGTGCGGAAGTCTTTGTCTTTAATTCTTGAGCTTTCATGATTCTTAAATCTTGATGCTTATAGTATGTCTTTGTAGTTTGAGCATGAGCATGTGGTAATGAATCCGACTTCAGCTGGAATGAGGCATCACCATCTCCATCTTTATGTATCCTGAAATAAAACAGTTAGCAATAAAGCGTGTGGACGAATATGTTATAAAGATAAGAGAAAAGGAAGAAAAGAAAACTAGGAAAGTTAGATTAAGAGAGAGAATGGTGAGTTACAAGTGAGAAATGTGCAACCAACACCCTCTCCATGTGTGAAGAGGGTTCTTTTATACCCTTTTCCATTTACTTGGCACATAGGCTTTTCTACTTAGGCCGGGCTTGGCTAAACTTGGGCTTTGAGCCCGAAACATGGACAATATTAGATACAATCATAAGCATTGAACCGCTAGCCATTACTTTACAAGACCCAATTTGTCTTATAAGATCCGATAAACATTCATGTTTGAATGAATATAAGTAAGGGCTAACAATCTCCCCCATGTGAGGGTCTCTTTCTTCAAACTCCTCCGTACCACTGATGACATTCTTGTAGGAGTTTGTTTTGTTTTATCATTGTCTCCCCTGAAGTTGAAGATATGACTTTTGACGTTTATGCTTTGCCTTGTTTTGGTCTTGTCTTGTTTATAATGGCTTTGTTCATTCATGCTTTGTGATCTTGATCTTGAGCCTTTATCTTTTGACTTTGAGTTCTTGAGATTGTTATCTTGCATCATCTCCTTGAATTGAATCATTCTTGATTTGACTTCCTTGATCAACTTGTGCTCTTGACCAACATGCTCATACTTGTTACATTCTTGTTTGACTTATATGATTATAAGTCTAACAATCTTCCCCAAATAGACTATTCTTTATTTGACTTTGAGGCTCTTTGATGGTGGGGAAGTTTAAAATCAACAATCTTGATGTTGAACGATTGACTTGAAAGCTGAGTTTGAGAATGTGGTTTTTGAAATCTGACTTGGCTGGGAATGAGGCTGCAAAACACCGTCGTCTAAACACGAAAATGAAGACAGTTGCAATAAAAGATGAATTTGGCTTTGTCATCATCTTGACTTCGGTTTGCTTAACCTCGGTTGTCCGTTTTATATAGTATAAATACTATACATGTGATCAGGTAGATTCAAAGAATCTCCTTGACATGGTTTCCAGCCCAAAGCATAGGATCTTCTAACATAGATGTATTAGATTACCATGCTTGCTTGTTCTCATTACCGGAACGTCTCAAAGCAGACAACACGGTAAGAGTGAATCAGATAGTTACTATCTTTCTGATTAAGTCGTCAATTCATTTACTAGACCAAAATTGATATCTAGTTATCACAAGCTTGATTCATATAGAATCTTGCAAGTCACCTACCAAGAGCTTGTTTGATGTTGGCTCAAGCAGGATTTCCATCTTCACTGTGAATACTTAAGTATCACTCTGATGTTCTGGCAAGATCTCAAGGATAATGCGTAGGACTCTTTGTTACAACTTGTGAACTTATGTGTTCTAGCAAGAGTATTTTGACTTTGTCCTATTTGAGATTTATATTTGATCTTACTGGCTTAGACTCGATTTGTGCCTTTTGGGTTTTACGTAATCGGGAGGCTGGAGCAGACTGCCACCTATTCAATATCAACAATCTCGAAGTGAGATGTTAATAGATAACGTGTGTATCTCCGTGACAAATGAGACAAGTTTCTTTTGAGAGAAACCCGAATGGCTGGGAAGGGTTGTGCATTGCATCACTGGGTCCATGACGACTTTCTTCAATATCAACAATCATCATTGTGATTTTGATAGATTATGTATTGACCCGGTTTCTGCCTAAGTTGTTTGGAGGGCTTCTTTCTTTTCACCCTTTATCCATACATTTCTTTTTCATTCTTCAACCCCTTCAATGCTTACCAAGACGTCATTACTCACACCTTGTTGTGATTGTTCCAGTGTTAGCTCAATCTTAGTCGGCATTCTTCCCTTTTACTCATTCATCTTCAATCATACCTAAGGACTGCTATTTCTAACTATGGATTGTCCTTGGGCAGATCCCTCCGGTTCTGGTTGGATCATAGGACTTATACCTAACCTAACCACCTTATGACTTCAGAATCATCGTGAAATTAATAGGTTGTTGGTTTTATTATTCGATCTCTATACCCAACACATGTGCTTCGATATAGAGATCGAACCATAAAACCATTTTCTGACATTGTTATTTTCAAATACTCCCCCTGACACCATTGCTTCCGAGATTCGAAAATTGTTAGCAAACCATAAATAGGAAAGATTGCACACATTAGAGTCTTAAAGATCACATCTTCTATAATCATATTTTAATTAACAATGTTTTTTCCCCTTATTTTAAATAATAAAACACGTAGATTTGAAATACCAATTGATTAAATTTGACATGAAAAGTTCATGAGAGAAAAATTTATACCATGATATTTCAATGAATTTGCATTTCCGATAGTCTCCCCCTTCAACATATATGTGGGATACCAATATTTATTAAAACTGACATTGGAATGAAAATTGATATGACACCACAAAATGTTGAAGATAAGTGAGATGCCTTATGAACAGGTGTATATTAATAAATTGACATATAAGTTTCCACATTTTTAATTTCACTTAAATGTTTTTGGATACATAAAATTTGACATTTATGAGATGTATCTGACACATTAAAAGGCTTTGTTTTTAAAAAAGACCCCCTTCAAAAATTTGATTCACATAAAATGACATTCTAACTATCGTACACAATTCTTTGAAAATTATCGAGAAACGGGAGTGTTGAACACAAAAATTTTAACAAATACTACTTTTTTATGGAAAATACCACAAAATTATATTGTAGACAATTTTGACATTGAAAGTTCTTTTTGAAAAATTGTGTTCAACGATTTTAAAAACATGATAGAAGACTTCTCTTCTATTTTAGAGTAAGCGCACTGAAGCGTACACTTCCCTATTACATTCGGGACCGAGTTATGCACTGAAATGTACATAAGTCATGAAGAAAATTTAGAAATGACATGTTTTGAAAGCATTTGAAACTCTTGTTCGAACTTCATTTACACGCCCGTGTCGATGTTAATCAACATTTCTAGGTACGTAAATGTTATCGATTCCAAGAGACATGTCGAGAAGATTCTTTTTGGTATTTTTGAAATTTTTCTGATTTTATATTTTGTTTTTCTAGGTTTTATATTTTTCTATTTTCTTTTTGTTGGTTTTATATTTTTGTATTTTCTTTTTCAAAATTTTTTTATAAATCAAAAATAAAGAGAGAATAAAAATATTTACAAATTGATGTTTGATGGATCAAGCAGATTCAATTGCCAGAACCTCCAGTTCATCTGGAGTCAAACATCTCATACCGAGTCGTCTGACAAGATACTTAAACCTATCTTCCGATAAAGCTTTAGTAAACAAGTCAGCTAACTGGTATTCAGTTCCGACAAAGAATAATTCAACAATACCCTTTTCAACCTGTTCCTTTATGAAGTGATATCTGACATCGATGTGCTTGGTACGGGAATGTTGGACTGGATTGCACGAGATGGCTATGGCTGCCTTTGAGTCACAATACATAGGTATTTTATCAAAGTGGAAGCCATAATCTGTGAGCTGAGTTCTCAACCATAGAACTTGTGCGCAGCACGCAGATAAAGACACATACTCGGCTTCTGCTGAAGACATTGAGGTGCAGTCCTGCTTTTTGGATGACCAGCTGACTAACTTATCACCACCTAGAAATTGTATGCCACCAGATGTACTCTTACGTGAATCGAGACAACCCGCGTGATCCGAATCTAAAAAAGTAGTTAGATTGAAACCGGTGTCCTTCTGATACTAGAGACCCATGTTAATGGAGTCTTTAAGGTACTGAAAGATCAGCTTAACCACGATGAGATGTTTCTTAGTCAGTTTCGCTTGATAGCGAGCACAATAACATGTTGCATGTACAATATCTGGTCTACTTGCTGTTAGGTACATGAGTGCTCCGACCATACTACGATATTTCGTTTGGTTGACCGGAGTACCACTCAAGTCAGCATCAAGGTGTTTTGTAGCCATTGGTGTACCAATGCTATCACATGAGGTCATACCATGCTTTTTAAGTATCTCTTGAGCATACTTAGCTTGGTTTATAAAGATACCACGAGGGATTGGTAGATCTGAATTCCTAAAACGAATTTCAGCTCCCCCATCATAGACATATCAAACTTGCTGTGCATTAGTTTTTCAAATCGTTTTGAAAGTTTTGGGTTCGTAGAACCAAAAATTATGTCATCAACGTAAATTTGCACAAGCAATATGTCTTCCCCATGTTTAGTTATGAACAAAGTTGGATCAATAGAACCTTTTGAGAATCCTTTGGATACCAGGAAATTAGAGAGTTCATCATACCATGCTCTTGGTGCTTGTTTGAGACCATATAATGCTTTCTTGAGACGGTAAACTTTGTCAGGATGATATGGGTCAACAAATCCATCTGGTTGGTTTACGTACACTTCTTCCTTCAGAGGTCCGTAAAGAAATGCTGTTTTAACGTCCATTTGGTACACTGTAAATGATTTGTGTGCAGCATACGCAATGAACAACCGTACAGCTTCCAACCGAGCAACTGGTGCAAATGACTCTTCGAAATCAATTCCTTCCTTTTGAGCATATCCCTTAGCTACAAGACGAGATTTGTTGCGAATGACAGTATTTTCCTCATCACGTTTGTTTTTCCAAAGTCACTTTAAGTTAATAACATTTTTGCAAAGTGGCCTGTCGACTAATTCCCATACATCTAATCGATCAAACTGATGAAGTTCTTCTTGTATTGATTCAATCCATGCAGAATTAGCCATGGCTTCTTTGATGTTCTTTGGTTCGGTTCAACTTACGGTGAGTGCGAACAAACACATCTCGCCATCTGTTTCTAGCTGACGTCTTGTTCTAACTGATTGAGAAGGATTTCCAATGACTTGTTGTAATGGATGATCTTTTGTCCAACGTTGTGCAGAAGGATGGTGCTGATAGGAAGTATGCATGTTTGACGAATCAACATGACGAGACAATGTATCCCCTTGTTCTTGTACCGGTGTACTAAAGATGTTGATAAATTCATCTTCGTCAAATTATGCATTTTCAGTATTGGTTTTTGCTTGAATAATGTTCTCAGGTGCAGTGACAGTTGGTACTTGAGTTGGAGTTTGATGTGTTGA
>BQNB010091325.1:0-26904 GCA_026074375.1 Tanacetum coccineum
ATTATGATGGTGAGCTAAAAAGTGATTTACAAAACAAAGGAAACAAAGAAAATATAGACTACAAGAAAGCTAATTGACAAAAATTAAAATTCTCACGTGATATGAATCAAGTGAGTAAACCTAAGCTAAATAAAATTCAAAACATATACTATTCCCTACGCAGCGGCGCCAAAAACTTAATGTAGTCGTTGTAAACGCACAAAGTTTTACAACTCCCTAGGCAGTGTACCTAACCGTTGTAGGTAGTATAGCTAAGACTCGGGGGCTATTATTGTTCTCTACGAGAATAGCTTGGGAAGGTTTGAACTAAATGTAACTAAGGTCTTAGGGTTGAAAGAAGATTATTAATTGTATTTTTATATTTTTTAGAAAATAATTAAATCTCTGGTTTGAAAGGGTTTTGGTTTTAATCTAATTAAACTAATAACTAAAATAAAATCTAAACTAATGTGGAAACTCGTATAGGTAAGTACATATCTTTACTTAATTCTACATTAATCCTTAGTTTTCTTCTTCTATGTCTATTGCCCGTCACCCTTGTGATGCGATGTGTAAGTATTTTTTAATTCGTGAACGAATTATACGAACCCGCCGTCTATGCATTATTTCGTTAAGCTAACGCACAAGTAAGGTAGTATGAAGACTATTACAAGGCCCCTAAAAGTACATTACATGCATTAAAACACTTAAAAGGTAATCAACCATATAAGAGTAAGCTAGTATGAAGATTGTTACCGATGATATCTTTTTTACACAATCATGTTTCCCTACACGTCTTCACAAGCAATTAAGAAGCTAGTTTTCTAGAGCCTAACGCGCACATCTATCAACAAGAAGTAATATTAAAAGGATCCACAAACTAAGTTTCATGCAATCATAAGTAAACACTAATAGACCAGACAACACATAAATATATATTAAAATATTAAAGGATAAAGAACTTCACTTGATTAAAATATGGAGTAATTAGTAGATACAAAAAGCTTTGAGAACCCTAAAAATGACCTAAAAGCTAATAAAAATCGGCTCCCTAAGATACCCTACAACTTCTCCCAAGTTCTACAATCTTTAAAACCCTAAAACTGAGTTTGTATATATAATAAATCGGCTGCGACGACGTCGCTTTATAATCTTGACCCCGTGGCCTAATCGAATCTTCTAGGGCTTCTTTAAGTTGGTTAAGTCCTGACGCCGTCGCCAAATTCCTAACGCTGTCGCTTGATCGTCCTGACGCCATCGCAAAGAATTGTGATGTCGTCTCTAGGTTCTGTATGCCCTTTTTTTTCTTTGACTTTGGTGTAGAGTTGTAATCTAGTTCGTTTCTTCTCTAAATGAGCCCAAGTCACGTGTATTTCCTTCAAATGCCATCCGAGTGCTAAAAAAAAAAAGAAATGATTAAGCATGCAGTTTAGTGATATTTTCATGATTTAGGGGGTTAAATGACCCCAAAAAGTGTATAAAATGACACCTCCTTAGAATAAATAATTCTGGTCACTCAAAATGCATTTTTTGACACTTTTTCCTGGGGAAAACTAACTTCACGATCTTGACATTACACGAAACTTTTCAGAATTCATTAATACATTAAAATACATCATTTTCATAAACATTTACGGTCTAAATGACCCGTAAGCATATACTTTACGGAGTTTACCTAACACCCGTTTTGACCTGTTTCACATAAAACACTTTAATGACATACATAACCATTATTCCATCATAAAGACCTGGACTTAAACACATTAACAAGACATTTACAAATTGTCTTACGACGCTTGGGGGTTCAACTTTACTACGAGCTCGGTATCTGCCATAACTACTTGTCTAATATCAAAAGTACTTCCACATCTATGCCTTAATCCAAGCATTACAGTCTTCCATTTAACCTACTCATAACTTTATACTAAATTATTCGTTAAGCATCGAGGCTTAGTAAGTAAAAGGAAATAAAATGATATTATACATCAATCATCACATAAGCATTAATCTCATACATCATTAGTCCATAAGACTAATTTCATCAAAACTATCACATTACACATTACACACATTACATCATATCATACAAATCATTACATACCTTGAATGGGTCAAGTTAGTCTTAACCACAACCTTGGTTAGTTTTGCCAAACTAACTCTATCTACTCTTAGACCAAGCTTTCTAACCAAGATTTCCTAAACATCCATCACATCATTCACATAACACAAATATGGTAAAATCAATATAATAGCACATTATAACCGGTTTACTTACCTTGAATCCATGCTTATTTTATCATACATCATCATCATCATCATCCTTGCTTCCTAAACCATAACACAATTCATAAATAATAGTTTACATAATTAAGACACTATAATAATGGTTTATACAACCATTAGCTTACCTTTCAACATCTTTAATCATCATATGATCATATGTTGATCATATGATGAAAACCCACAAAATTACTAACTTTGATTAATTATAACTTGATCCATATATTCTATAACCTCATTAGATTACTTAAAAACATTTTTTTACCCAAAATCCCTAATTCATCCTCGAGAACCCTAATTCATAATTTACCAATTAAACTCAAGATATGGATTGCTTACTTGTAGGATCATAGCTATTGATTTATCTTTGCACTAAAGCCCTAATTTCTACCTCAAATGATGATCACCTTCGTGGCTTTCCTTCTCTTCTTTCTTGAGTCGACATTTACCAACCCACATGAACACACTAGAAACTACTTGGGAATGTCCAGGGATATCCTTATTAGTTAGTTGGCACTTTGGCCAATTGACACAATAGGTCCCTCAAGTCACTTTCTTTCATATTTGGCCACATTAACTTATATAACACATTTACCACTTGACAAATTTAGTCCTTTAAGTCTATTTTCTTCTTAGTTGAGACACATGGTATTTTCTAAAACCATTTACATACCATTTATACTTATTGTTTGACTACTAGGTTTGAGTAACCAATTACGTAGAGCTTTGAAACTTATAAAGTCGTAGTCAAACTCATTCACATGGCATTCTCATAATAAAATAATTTAAACCCGGTTTTACGGTGTTACAAACCTACCCCCTAGTTTAGATTTTGTCCCCGAAATATCTTCGTCTAATATTAACCAAAACTTGGTCATATTTGACCCCACATTTCATCTTAGCATTCTAAAACATATTCTCAACTAGTTGTATCAACCTATATGGTTTTGCAACTCTAGCCATGCTATAATACCTCTAATTACCCTTAACCCATTCTACTTCTCGCTCATTTCTATCACATTTACACTTTTTCTAATGATAAACGTCAATTAGGTGACATATTACCATTTCAAATTCCATCATTTTAGTTAAGTCATTTCTTATTCAACGCTCTTCGTCACCTTATTCTACATTTTCAATCAAGGACTATACGTCCCTTGAGAAATTACATTATCTTAATTTCACGTAAGTCAAACATTAGTTAATACCTTCATATTTACCATGGCCATCTGGACATTCTTTTTATCGTTTCCATTATAACACTTTGCTTTCTTTACTTCTTTTTAGTTAATTTTCATCAAGGACTATAAGTCACTTGGAATAATTCAACACTTTGACTGCATAAGTTCAAACTTCAACTAATACTTTCACATTTCACATAAAGGTGCTAATACAACTTTGCGACCACCATAGTCATTACACCATGCTACAAGGCATATTATAACCTCAATTCAACTTTTATCCTTAAGTATTGTTTAACGTCTTAACGTTGTTTCTCCCTAAACGGTTTCTGTAAAAGTCACACTCAATTTCATTATTTAGGCTCTATCATATTTTCATATGAGGTACTTCTAACTAATTTAAACCCGCATTTTTCTTCTTCATTACTACCTCTATTGCTAGGTCGAGAACCTCATTTGCCACTTATCTATACTTCTTTATTTACATTGAGAAGCATCCCAATCAATGCAAATAAGTTTGGTGATTCACAATTTTTTTATTTAAATGAAGAGGCATCCCAATCCATTTAAATAAGGAGATTATAAATCATCCTACTTAAATATTTCTCGACACAACACTCGAACTTGCTTAAGTCTCATTTTTTGTTGTTACTTTTTTTTTTTTTTTTCCTTATTTATACATTATTAATAACTCATTCGTTTTCAATATCATCTTTTATAGCCTTGGATCCAATCTCATTAACCTTTTTCCTGAAGGAAACTTGGCTCTCTCCCCGTAGGGATTCGCCCATTATCCATACACATTTGGTATCACCAACCTTGAGTTGGTCTTTACATTTCATCGTTTGGCTTTCTCCCCGTAGGAATTCACCCATTATCCACACCCTTTCGGTATCACCAACCTTGCATTGGTCTTTACAATTCATCGTCGCCACTAAGTTTGGATTTCTCCTCGTAGGGATTCACAATTTTATCTTTATGACATTGGGGATCCCAAGCTATGTTTAAATTTATCGTTCTTTACCCTTTTTGTCATTTGCATACTTTTCTAATCATATACTTTTGCATTTATACTTTTATTGCCTTACGCAATTCTAGCTCACACTTTATCATCTTTTATTATATTTTACAAGATCCAAATGATACTTGTCATTCTCATATATTACATATTCATATGCATTTATTGTTTTCTTGTCAACCCCACATTGACCTCATGATTAATTTTATCCAATACATCCTTTAATCTATTAAAAAATTTCACGTATATAAACATAATTGGTTTTCACTTTAAGACCTTCATTAATCCATTTTACTCATTCATATATCTCTTCTTTTATTTACATGTTTATATTCATTATTATCATTCATTTAGGGCATTTAGCAACATTTAAGTTTCTAGAGCAACTCTTCTTAAACCAACATTCATTCACCACATTTATTTGTATTTCGCTATTGCGACTAAGTTATCGTGTTTTCTATGTTACATTCCTCATTACGTTTTAAACATACATTTACATATCATATTAACAAGCATCTATTCTCGATACATCTAAATTTTAGCTTAAGCCATTTTTCATAATTCGAGCATTTACACATTCATTTGCCCCTATTCACATATTTTCATCATAAATTATCTAAAATGTGATCCTATGCATTTTACTTAGCTTAAGCACTTCATAAACTCATACCATCGTTACTTTCATACATCATTAGACAATATAATTAGCATACCATAGACCTCACATCATATAAACATACATTTCCGCATTTAACACTTCTCTAATAAGTGTTTTACATTCTTAGCCGCAATCATAATCCTTTAGTATATGACAAAATAATATATACTACATTTCATAATCATTCAATGTCTAAGCACTATCTTTCTAATTTTCGCAATCACTTAATCTACCTAATAACTAAGGCATTTTCATTCCGCACTACTGTATACTTATGACAAACGCATCTACATGTGGTCTAAGCTTAGGAAACCTATTGTGGAAACGTACTTCACTTAGACTGAAGCTCTAATACTAAGTTGAAACACGCCTTTCCCAACTCAAAATTTGACCAAAAATTTAAAAACTTTGCGTAAACGCATGACCTAAAATGACCTTATGTCATTCTTTTATAAATTGACCAAAATCAATTACCATTCACTTCTTGAAAGTATCATTAACATAAAACAAACTCGATCAGCTTTCCAACGATATAAAGCACGCTTTCTAACTTTTTACGGTTTAGTTTTTACGACCTAAACAAGATCAACAAAATCTGCCTGACTCAATCCAGCCGGGCGGCAAAACTACCTCGCCTAGCGGTTGGTGAGAAGTCGGGCGGCAAAAAGCCATGACGGGCGGCAAAGTAATTCTGGTCACCCAAAAATGCATTTTTGACACTTTTTTCTGAAAACTAACTTTCCAAACTCGACATTACACGAAACTTTATAGAATTCTTTATATACATTAAACTATTATAATTTTCATAACATTTACGGGTCTAAATGCCCGTAAGCATATCTTTACAGGGGTTTTCCAAACACACGTTTTGACACGTATTCACATAAAAACACTTAACTGGACATACATAAAACATTATCTCATCATAAAAAGCTGCCTCCGAGTTAACCTCAGGGGACTTAAACATATTAACCTAATACATTTAAAATGTGTCTTACGACACTTGGGGGTCAACTTTTACTACGTCGATCGGTAATCTACCTTAACTACTTGTCTAAATATCAATAAGTACTAACAAAAAAATACAAACACGAAACAACCACTAGAACTAAACAAAAACTAAACCCACCCGTGGCGAATGATACCAAATGTAGGTTACCCTTAATCACTTTCACTTCATTATAGAAACAAGAAAATAAGATGAGAGAAAAATATGGAAGAAATTTAGAGAGAAGTTAGAGAGAGAAAGTAGAGAGAAGAAAAAGATGGATGATTGCTTGCCAAATTACAAATGTGAGAATTAACAAGAACCAACAAGAATCAACACCCTCTCCATACTTGGAGAGGGGTATTTATACTTAATACCAAGAGGCTTTCATGCCTTGGTATTTCTACGGGCCGGGCTCGGGATTACTTGGGCTTTCGCCCGATACACGTGACCGGTTAGATTACATTTAAGAGCCCGTTTACCCGTGTAGCCTATTACAACGTATAATTAATTAAGTGACCGAGACCTAATATAATGAACGAACTTCCATTGTTCGACTCAATATATTTTGAGGCTAACAATCTCCCCCGAAGTGAGTTCATTGTGACACTCCTTCGTGAGATCAATGAGATTGCTGTTGTCGTTGAGCTCTTGTGATCTTTGTCTCTGTCTACGTTGTAGGCTTGTTCCTTCATGCTTTGTGATCTTTGATCTTTAGCCTTTGTCATTGTCTTTTGACTTTGTCTTTTTGTCCGAGATCTTTAAATCTTTTCCTTGCTTGTCTTGATCATCTTTGCCACCTTGCGATCTTGTGTCTTGACCAACATGCTCATACTTTGCATCATCTTGAAAGCTTGCTAACAATCTCCCTTGATAGACTTGATATCTTTGAAGGAAGATCTTGTATATCAGAGTTTGTGCGGAAGTCTTTGTCTTTAATTCTTGAGCTTTCATGATTCTTGAATCTTGATGCTTATAGTATGTCTTTGTAGTTTGAGCATGAGCATGTGGTAATGAATTCGACTCCAGCTGGAATGAGGCATCACCATCTCCATCTTTATGTATCCTGAAATAAAACAGTTAGCAATAAAGCGGGTGGACGAATATGGCTTTGTCATTCGTCCGGATTTGGTTAGATTAACCTCCGGTTCCGTAGGACCGTTTTACAGTATAAATACTGTACCTGTGATCAGGTAGATTCAAAGAATCTCCTTGACAGGGTTTCCAGCTCAAAGCGTAGGATCTTCTAACACAGATGTATTAGATTTACCATGCTTGCTTGTTCTCATTACCGGAACGTCTCAAAGCAGACAACACGGTAAGAGTGAATCAGATAGTTACTATCTTTCTGATTAAGCCGTCAATTCATTTCCTGGAACAAGTTTGATTCACATTGAATCGCACCATCGTTTCTTTCCAGTTGACACAAGTTTGATTCATATAGAATCTCGCAAGTCACCTACCGCAGTGCTGTTTGATGATGACACTGGAAGGATTTCCATTCGTCATTGTGAATACTAAAGAGTATCACTCTGAATGTTCTGGCAGAATCACAAGGATAATGCGTAGGACTCTTGTTAACAGCTTGTGAACTTAATGATGGAACCAGATGTAGACGTTTGATGATTTGCTTCACTTTTCTTGAGTGCTTCAAGTTTCTTTCGTTGATTTTCCAGATCTTGCTTCTTCATCGGACAATTACGACCATCATGCCCGTCAAATTCTTCACAGTAGTTGTATCGCCTTAAAAAAAATTTGAGATTTGGAGATTGCCTTGTCTTTTAAACTAATCAACCTTTTCTTACCTCCTACTCCACCACTTTTATTACTACTGATATTTGGATTACCAATGGCAATACCTTTTTTTTTTAAGGTTGTGTTACACATGTATTTATCTTCAATAACTTGCTTATTCTTCAATATGGAGGTTGATATGGCAATTACATTGAATACCTTGGTCCATAGTCTTTTTGGATTATTAAATTTCAGAAACAACTGACGTCCAATATCCATACCTTCTACGGGTAAGACGCACATTGCCAACTGATTGAGGCTCTAGCACGCTTTCAATATCGGTTAAAAAGTGAAACATATTAATGATGCATCATATAAAAAACTAAATCATCGAATACTTATAACGAACATCAAATACAATCAAGTAAGTAGCAATATGAAGCTTAAACAGATTTGAAGTTAAAAAGGTAGCCATTTCTTCTCATAAGCCTAAGCATATTGTGTGTAAACATCCCCTTAATCTTGTATACCAATTTATATAAATGTCACTACATAAAACTTGTAACTGACATATCTAGAATGATTCATTTATTTCATACAAAACTAAAACATCATAAATTAGCTAAAACAGTACAGGAAACATATGAATCAAAAACTACAAAAAGATATCTAAAATATGAATGATTCATTTAAAAATAAAAAATTAGAATGATTCAGTTATAAAACAAAACTTACATGAAACATATGAATATGAAGCATCGTTATTTAGAATGATTCATTTGTTATATAAAAAAAATATCAGCACACATTGAATTGGAAAAATCTAACACTAAGATGTCGAAGTTAACCACAAACTTTCATGAAACCTCCTGTCCGCATCTAATATAATCGGTCATCTTATTTGTTGCATCATTTGAGAATTGGCAGCCGGGACATGGTAGCCTTTTTAGTATGACTTTATGATAAAATTTCCAATGAAGAAGAACACTTATGGAGCTGTTTTTATACACTTATGGTATGACAATACAAGGTTATTTGTTTGTTCGTGATAGCTCTATACAGTTGAAAAGAAAACTGATTTCCATGGATATCCTAAAATCATGCTATTAATATATTAAATGAATCAAAAAATCATTTTAATAGAAATAGTAAATTGCCAATCTTACCCTTAACAAGGGTGGTGAGATGAAGGGCCAAGATGTCTTCTCATTCTTCTCAATCTAAAAACCTTCTCAATTGATTCGGATTCTTGGGTGTAATCCTAGAAATTTACCAATTTAAACAAGTTACTCCATCTAAATTCATAATACTCATTATTGTGGTCTCGAATAGATATACCAAGCCAAGCTCTAAAGTCTACAACATCACCGGCACACTCATATTTTTGTAGGATTTAGGTAAATATTTGGAAACAGATAAGGCTGAATCCTCACAATATCTAATAAGGGTTTTGTGTGCAGGTTATGTAACTAGTAATTTCACAAAAGTATGCTTGAATTTTTTTTAAATTTTAAGCATAATTTAAGCATATTAATGTGAAAAATAAGACAAGTAGCGTTCTAATTCCCATCCCCCCACTTAAATTATACAACGCCCTCGTTGTATAAATATAACATTAAAAACGGGAAATAAAAGAATTAGAATGAGAAACTCCCCTGATATTTGCTCAGTATGATTCTCCATGTTGAATATATGAGCAAGAATGTGTGTTGTAAATGCATTTGGATGCCATCAAGACTACAACACACATAAGATTCCAGAAAATACTCCAACGTCGTCATTTTCGTTCAGAAGGTCTTGTATTAAGCATAAGAAAACAAGTTCAATTTCTATCTCCGTGTATTCGTTGGTTAGACTCGAAATAAAAACCTAAAAATTATACAGGAAGTCGATACGTCGTATCCATAAACTAGGATACGCCGTATTGAAACCTGTAGAAAACAAACCTAAGTACTGGTCAGAAGTCGAATACGCCGTATCATATTTATGAATACGCCGTATAGGCAAACCTGACAATAATATTAAAATGCAAAAAAATAAAGACTGGATAACGTCCAGTTAGTTCAATACGCCGTATCCGTTGAGGTTGGATACGCCGTATCGACTAACTGGGAAGACAGACTTGATAAAAAATAAGAAAATACATTCTGGGTTGTCTCCTGGCAAGCACTTTTGTTTACAGAAAAGTCTTTAAGTTAGACTTGCCCTAATTTAATCCCATCCTTATAAAACAACTTGGGGTCGAACGGGATGCCAAATGGCACATACAAATTCTTAATTATAAAAATGAATGGCATCCCTTTAGTAAGATAATTTCAAGTCACGATATTAACATTTAATTCCTTGATAAAACTTTTAACATTAAAAATTTTACTAATTGTACCATGACTTGTTTCCAAAAGCTTATTTGACCCTTGTTTATCGATGTTTATTACATTAGGTAATGGTTCAATAGATAAATCCCTCAAAGATTATTTGATATCGATTTTATCATCATCATTGTTCGAATATGATTTTAAATCATTGATAGAAACTAATTTATAAGAAAATGAGTTTTTATCGTATATGAAAGTGTAATCTTCGTCATCAGAATCGGACGATGATATTTTGAAATCAAAATCAATCTTTATGGCAGGATAAGCACTTACCGTAGGTTCAGATGAAAATTCTGGTTCAGAAGTTAAAGCATCATTGTACACAATGGCTGGGAACTCGTTCTCAAAATCAGATGAGATTTCCCGTTTAGATGTTAGAGCATCATTGTAAACAATGGCTAGGAACTGGTTCTCAAAATCTTTGAAGTAGTCGATATCTTCAAAATACCTGACCTTACCATATGTAGCAGTTTCCCAGTTAAACTCATGACCACTCCTACATGCTTTTTCTTCTTCAAGCTGAATATACTCTGCCATAGTAATGTTGGGGTCGTCCATTTCCTGTAATAAAATGGCTAGGAAAGAAAACGGTCAAATAGACTAATACGCCGTATTGGTGTTTAGAGTTGAATGTGTTGTATTGTTGTTAGAAAAAAATTATATGCCGTATCCAAGAAGTTGAATACGTCGTATTCAGTACTCGACTCAAAGAGTTACAGCGAACTGTAACAATGCAAAAAAATACACAAACACATAAATATGCAAAATATACAATGCAGAAAACAAACACACAAATATGCAAATTAATCTAAACTAAATCTAAACTAAAATACTAATAAACGAGAATTAAACAACTTCACTCCCCGGCAGCGGTGCCAAAAACTTGATGTGTCGTTGTGTGTAGGTATTATTTATTATCAAGTTTTACATTTACATTTAGCCGACTATACCTAAAAATAACACTAACGGGCACTGTACCCAATCAGATGTAGCTTTGTTGGTAAGTATGGTGTCGATCACTAAGAGCGAGAGCGTTAATTCCTAAGTCTACTAGTACTTTAGTTATTTATGTTAGTTCTAATCTATGTTAATCCTAAGTCTAAGGTTTAAGGGGGTTTCAATCTGAGAGACTGGCACGAGTTTGGGTTTTCTAACCTAAGGGTTGTGATGACAAGTAAAGCAATAAACAAACACAAGAAGATAAACAAACGATAGAGGACCGGTCAAGAACTAATGTAAGGAAAATGTATCAACCATGAATAATCTGATAAAACGCATGTTTGTTTATTTAGTGCAGTGAACGCTTATCTCAAGGCGGCATATCATTCCTAGATTTAGGCGGTACTTTTTCCTAAAACCTACACATGTAGAATTTTGTCATAATTAAATGCATCCACATAAAGCATCCTATTTGCTGATTATAATCTATCTTAGGAGATTAATAATGGTGATCTTATTAAACCCTAGCTCATGGAGACTTTACCCACTTACTGCTTAACAGCTCTTTATATACTAGTAGTCCACTGTCTGAGTCTTTACCAAAGGAATCAGTACGTTATTTGTTGATCACATGTCACCTGCTAGTCCAACTTGTTCACATAAACCAATGGTAAAGATAGGTTAATATTTGTGATCCGATTTCCATGAGTATATTTGAATTTATACTATTTTCTGTCCAACTATAATTATCTCCAATATCTAAAGCTGATAAGCCTCGCGGCTAAGTAAAATGCCTTTACGAACAACTTTCTGTTTCGCGGGAAGGCTGAAACGGGACTCGAAAGTGATCAATTCATTAATTAAATAAATCTGGCATTTTAATATTATATTAAAAATAACTTATTTACTATTAAAGGTATATTCCGATTTCGATTTTTTTTTTTTATTTTTTTTTTTCCCCCCCCAGTTTTTTTTTTTTTTCTTTTTCGTTTTTTTTATTTAACTTAAAAGTCCGTTTTATTCAAAACATCCGTTATAATTTTAATTGTTATATTTTTGTAAATCAAATATATTTTATTCAACATCTCGATTCCCCCGAATCTTAGTTTTCGATTTTTGATATTATTTCTCGTTATAATATCAATGTCCATTTTTTTTGGTCCAACTCTCGTCCCAGATATATCCAATATCACTTATACATTAATATCAGTCTCGTTTCAATATTTATATCGTATTTTACTTAGACCGCGCAATTTATAATATTTTTCATCACATTATATATATATCGATTAAATGAAACAATTTATATATTTTCGCGTTAATTAAACTCACTTTATTTCGGTGTCAACACACTCAAACGCACGCACCCCGGCTTTCGCAGCCAAACCCAACAGCCTTCCTCGGCTGTTTTGCCAACCAAACCAAACACGCCCTTTTTGTATTTATAACTAAACCCGACAACCCAACCCACACCCATGGCGGCTGTCAACCCGGACAAACAAACAACCCCCGGCTGTCCCGAGCCTAGCCCGACACCCCGGCTGTCCCCAGCCGGTCCCACAGCCAAGACCCGACTCATTTTGTTGCAACCAAACCCATGCCCGACTCACTTCCCCGGCTGTTAACCCAACAGCCACGAACCAACGAACCCTTGTTGGCTGCTAAACCCCACAAACAAACACTCCCGGCTGTCCCACAGCCCGACCCGACACATCACAGCCCGACCCGACACACCCCTAGCTGCTAACCCATCCCGACAGCCCCTCGGCTGTCCCACAACAAAACGCACCCTTCTTGGTTGTTTATAACACAACCCACACCCTTGTGGGGTGGTGACTGCCAAACTCGACCCAAACCAAACACCCCTATGTTAATAACCAAACCCGACAACCCAATCCACACCATAGTGGCGGCTGTCAACCCGGACAAACAAACAACCCCCGGCTGTCCCGAGCCTAGCCCGACACCCCGGCTGCCCCCAGCCGGTCCCACAGCCAAGACCCGACCTAAACCCATAAACAAACACCCCCCTATGGATCCAACCAGAACCCGGATGGATCTACCAAAGGGCACTCCATTAGTTAGAAATAGCAGAGTCCTTAGGTATGATTTGAAGATGAATTGTGTTTTAAGGAAGAAAGAATGCGACTAAGTTTTGAGCTACAATGGAACAATCACACACAAGGTGTTAGTAGATGATGTCTTGGAAGCAGTGAAGGGGTTGAAGAATTAAAAAGATAATGTATGGAAAAGGGTGTGATAGAATGAAGCCTCCACACAACCTAGGCAAAAACCGGCTTGTCGATAATATCCTGTCAGAATTATCAATGTTGATTGGTGCATGAAGACGACATCATGGGACCCTGAGATGCATGCATAACCCTTGCATAGGCCATCGGGTTTTCTCTCAAAAGAAACTTGTCTCATTTGTCACGGAGGATACACTACGACTTCTATTGACTTTCTCCACTCTGAGTTAGTTAATATGAAATAGGTGGCAAGTCTGATCAGCCTCTCCGATTTCTGAAAACCAAAAAAGTCACTACATCGAGTCTAGAGCCAGAGATCATCAAATAAATCTCATTAGGACCTTTCCATGGACAACACTTGTTTGATCACCATTAAGTTCACAAGCTGTTAACAAGAGTCCTACGCATTATCCTTGTGATTGTGCCAGAACATTCAGAGTGATACTCTTTAGTATTCACAGTGACGAATGGAATATCCGTACAGTGTAATCATCAAAAACAGCATGAGGTAGGGGACTCCGTGCCAGATTCTATATGAATCAAACTTTGTGTCAAACTGGAAAGAAATCGATGGGTGCGATTCAATGTGAATCAAACTTGTTCCAGGAAATGAATTGACGGCTTAATCAGAAAGATAGTAACTATCTGATTCACTCTTTACGTGTTGTCTGCTTTGAGGACGTTCCTTGTTAATGAGAAAAGCAAGCATGGTAAATCTAATACATCTGTGTTAGAAGGACCCTACGCTTTGAGCTGGAACCTGTCAAGGATGATTCTTAGAATCAACCGGATCACAGGTACCCCCCCCCCCCCCCCCCCCCCCCCCCCCCCCCCCCCTTATTTATATGTAAAACGGGTCACTCGGAACCGGAGGGTTAATCTAACAAAATCTGGACGAATGACAAGCCATATTCGGTCCTCTCCACCCGGCCCGCTTTATTGCTAATGTTTTATTCAGGATACCTAAAGATGTGATGGTGATGCCTCATTCCAGCTGAAGTCGGATCTCATTACCACTGCTCATGCTCAAACATACAAAGACATACTATAAAAGCATCAAGATTCAAGAATCATGAAAGCTCAAGATTTAAAGACAAGACTTCCACACAAATTGATATACACGATCTTCCTTCAAAGATATCAAGTCTGATCAAGGGAGATTGTAGCAAGCCTCTTCAAAATAATCGCAAAGTATGAGCATTTGGTCAAGACACCAAGATCGCAAGGTGGGCAAAAGACGATAAAGATGGAAGGATAAGATTTAAAAGATCTGGACGATAAAGACAAGTCGAAAGACAATGACATAAGGCTCAAGATCAAGTCACAACGCATAAATGAACAAGCCTACAACGAATTCTAGACCAAGGACCACAAGATCTTATCGACTCAAAAGCAATCTCACTAATCTCATGAAGAAGGTGTCACAAATGGAAATCACTTGGGGGAGATTGTTATCCTCAAAATATGAGTCGAACAATGGAAGTTCAGTTCATAGTATTAGGCTCGGTCACTTAATTAATTATACATTGTAATAGGCTAGAAGGGTAAATGGGCTCGTATATTGTAAGCTAATCGGTCACGTGTATCGGGCGAAAGCCCAAGTAATCCCGAGCCCGGCCCATAGAAAGCCCATAGGCATGCAAGCCTCATGGTCTAGTATAAATACCCCTCTCCAAGGATGGAGAGGGTGTTGATTCTTGTTAATTCTCATTGTAATTTTGCAAGTAATCATCCAACTCTCATTTTCTCTCTACCTTTCTCTCTCTAACTTCTCTCTAAATTTCTTCCATATTTTATCTCATCTTATTTTCTTGTTCATCATAATGAAGTGAAAGTGATTAAAGGTTACCGACATATATTTTAGTGATTCAGTTTTAAATTTATATTTTGCCGACTCAACCAAATAAACAAACTTTAAGGGAGGTACCCCCCCCCCCCTCCCGTTCGGTAGTAGTTTCGTGTAAGTAGGGTGTCGATCACTGAGGCGGGTTAAATCTATCAATCAAATTAATTTCTTTGGTGAATCTAATCTATGTTTATTCTATTCTAATCCTATGTTAAACCTATGTCGTCTAAATCCTAATTCTAACAGCTCAAAATAGGGGTTTTCAGCCTGAAGACAACTGGCACGGTTTGGTTGGGTGACTTACATCAATTCAGGACACTGTTACTTACGCAAGCTAATAGATAAAAGATAAGAGTGGTTAAACCCTTATTATAAGAAAAAACTTTATTAACCTTTATTAATCTTTTAGAACATTGGTTTGTTTATTTAGTGCATTGATTCTTCTTCTCGATTTGTGCATCATATTCTTAAGACTTAGGGTACAATCATCCCTAAGACCTAAAACATTTAATTTGTCACATTAAAGCATCCGCATAAAGCCTCCTTATTGTTGATTACTAATCTTACTTAGGGTTAAAGCATGGTGATCTTGTTAAACCCTAGATTATAGAGACTTTATCCACTTACCCCTTAATGGAAATTTATACACTAGTAGTCCACTTGTCCAACTATTCCACATGGAATCAGAAACGTTATTGGTTGAATTATCTAGGCCATTGTGCTAGTTCAAACCGATCATTATAAACCATTCGGCAATATCCAATTAACTAGTTAAGCCTGAAGCGTATCCTAGACACAGACTTAGAAGGACAATACTTGTGTAACTATTATTCTAGATGTATAAATTACTATATGGAGAGTTATCCCAGACTCTGTCCGCTTGGGTCCACTTTTGCTAGATCCTTTTGAATGAAGGTCGCATACAAAAGCGCAGTAAGGTTAAACAAGTATAATTGATAAACAATAAGCAAGCACCTAACGATAAATCAAGTAATCAATATAAACATACCAACATTTCAGATCTTCATAATAATGGCTAATACCCGAAGGTATTAGCCTTCAAACGTCATAATAAATACAAGAGTAATAATTTAGCCAAGGTAAACTAACCGAGTTAACGAATGATACCAAAAACTGAACGATTACTAAAGTATATGGAATTACACGATGTCTCCTATGGAATTGAATACGTTGCTCGACCTCTTCTGCTCTTTTTCTCCTCTGAAAATCGACCTTTTGTAGGTTTAGGTATCGAGAATATGTTTTGCACACCTATAACTCAATTTTTGAGTTTTCTATTTCTAAGGGCTGGAAGTCGGTTTGGATACTACGTATCCATGTATTAGATAAGCGAGTAGTGGCATTTCTTGGGCTAGTGGGGGACCCCGTGTTGATATCTTCCAGAATATTATATTGATTCCATATCTTGAATACGGAGTATTGAGTCCTTTGGATACGGCGTATTGATCTTTATTCCTTTATTGGTCTTTGGTGAGTGCAGGCACGGATACGTCGTTCTTCTTGATTGGTACGGTGTATTGGTCGTCAGATGTAATCTTAAAAATTTCTTTATTTAAGCTCCAGAGAATGCGCGCCTTTTGCTAAAAGTTTCACCAATTACTCCATAATTACTGATAATTTCTCAAATATAAACAATCAAGTAACAATTATTTGCATTAATTATACAAAATGGGTTATTTACATGGGAATAAATGATGCTATAAAATAGACATTATTTGATGTCATCATTGGTGGCCAAAGGATATCGACAAGAGAGTGGGTATTGATTTTGAGAATCCTTATGCACCGGTTGCACGCATCGAGGCCTATAAGTATCTCATCGCCTATGCCGTCAGTAAGAAATGATCAATCTATCAAATGGTTGTCTATACAACATTCCTTATGTGCGGGTTTAAAGAAGAAGTCTATGTTAGTCAACCAGGGGGTTTCGTTAACCCAGATCATCTGACACATGTTTATCGTCTGAAGAAGGCTCTGTATGGTTTAAAGCAAGCTCCTCGGGCGTGGTATGACACTTTGTTACGGTTTCTTCTGGACAACAAGTTTTCTAAAGGCGCAGTTGACCCGACATTATTCACTCGAAAAACAGGCAAACATATTCTTCTTGTTCAAATCTATGTAGATGATATCATATTTGCCTCGATCGACCCTAAAGCATGTGACATATTTTCCAATGAGATGAGTTCTAAATTCCAAATGTCAATGATGGGACAAATGTCTTTTTTCCTAGGATTACAAGTTTCTCAAAGTCCCGGAGGCATTTTCATTAATCAATCAAAATTTGCTCTAGAAAGCTTAAAGAAACTTTGGGATGGATTCTGTGGACCCTGTTATTACACTAAATGGTGGATCAACTTAAACTCGATGAAGGACCCTTGGATTCCAGTTGAACAAACTCGATGTTCATAGTTGGCCGGCTCCCTACTGTACCTCAATGCAAGCGACCGACCTTGTATTCGATGGTATGCATGGTGCTTGGTATCAGCATCGCCTACAAAAAGCCCTTGAGACTAAACGGGGTCTTTCGGTATCTCAGAGGAACCATTAATTGGGGTCTTTGGTATCCGAAAGACACCGCTATGGCACTAACGGCCTATGCAGATGCGGATCATGCAGGTTGTCAGGATACTGAAAAGTACGTCAGGAAGTGCTCAGTTCCTTGGAGATAAATTAGTCAGCTAGTCATCAAAGAAACAGAAGAGCACTACGATCTCAACCACAGAGGCTGAATACATTTTCATGTCTGGATGATGTTCTCAAATACTTTGGATGAGGTCACAGCTTACAGACTACGGTTTTGCCTTCAATAAGATTCCCCTATATTGCGATAACCGCAGTTCTATTGCTCTCTGCTGCAACAATATCCAACACTCCCGGTCCAAACACATTGACATACGTCACCATTTCATTCGAGATCAGGTTGAGAGAAAGGCATGGTTGAACTTGTACTTCGTGACAGACATATTATCAGCTTGGCGGACATTATTCTCAAGGGGGGGTGGGGGGGGGCCCGGGGGGGGAGGGGGGGGAGGGAAGGTGGGGCCACTATCGAGAGAGCGGTTCGAATTTCTACTCCCGCGTCTTGGTATGAAGAGTATGACTTTGGAAACCCTTAAACATCTTTAGGAAGGAGAAGAGGAGTAAAGGATGGTCTTTATATATCCTATGTATATTTGTATATAATTAAACACAAAAAACAAAATACCAAAATATAAAACCTATAAAAACCATAAAAAACAAAAAATAGAAAATACCAAAAAAAAATCAAGACATGTCTTCTGTAAATCGATAACATTTACGGACCCAGAAATGTCATTCAATAATGACACGGGTCTTTAAAATGATATTTCGGCGGAAGGTTTAGACTATTTTTAAAACATGTCTTCAATGGCTTGAGTATTTTCCGACTGCAAATCGTTTTTCAATTTTAGGAATGCAGTCGCCAAAAACACAGCTGTAGTTCTAACAAAGGGTAATTATTTTTTCCCGAGCACGGATTACTTAATATCCGTGCATCCAAGGATTAATGTACGTTTCAGTGCGTTGTTCTTCTTTTGAAAGAGAAGTCTTCCTTTTTCTAACCAAATAATTTTCTTCTTAATTGATTCTTCAAAAATTATTAGTGTTAATCACAGTGGTAAAGTGTTATTGGAAATTCTTCAATTTTCAGGTTTTTCAAAATAAACTTTTCACTCAAACACGAATACAGCTTTTTTCAATAGAAACGGGTCATTTGTTTGAGGGAGGAGGAACGTGATTTCAAGTTTTATTGCATCAAACGTGGTTTCTAGATCACAAATACAATTAATGGAAAAGGTTTTGTAGTAATACAGGGTTATAATTTAAGGGGGAGTTAATTATTTTTTAACTCAAAGGACCAAAATTTTCATTAGTTAAATAGTTTAGGGACGTATATGCAATATGCTAATTGTTTTCTAGCTCTATTAAACTACAAGGACTGAATCTGCTAATCTTAAACTTGTTTACCCTAGAAAACCTTTAAACTGAAAATTAAGAGTGTTAGAAACCTAAGGGACCAAAGCTGCATTTCTAAAACCCTTGTTATAAAAGGGTGGCGGTTTGACATTTTGGTCAAACCTTGATTTATCAGTCAAACATAAAACATACACACACCCACACGGCAAACCGCCACCAAGTCGCCACATTTGATTCTTTGATTTCCTGTGAATTCTGTGCTAAGGTAACTCGAAATCTTCATTCTATACCATTAGATGATGCATTAGGTGAAAGTAAATCATCTAAAACACATTAAAAGGAGAATAATTTCTAGATTCGACCTAGGTTTGTTCTCGAAAATTTAATGTTGTGTGTAATTGTGAATTGATTAGAGGGATAGGTGCGGATTTAGGTGGTGATTACTCGATCATGATTGGATTAATTTAAATCAATTACATTTGTGTGATTTGAATAATCTTGTATGCGTTTTTGATCGAAATAAGTATGTGTGTTTGAATATGTGTTTTTGCTTCTGGATTTGATCATGAGGGCTAGTTGTTGATGATTTGTTGTTCACTTGAGATCCTCTAACACTAAGTAGACCAAATTGATGATTTTCGATAGAAGCTTGACTTTCAAAAGTCAATAGTGATTCGCTGTTGTTGTAATATGTTCTGTATTGCGTTATGTGGTAGTATAAAGGTTTATTAGAGTAGTAAAACATGGGTTTTTTATTATTTCGTGTGAACCTTTAAGGCCTTTTAAGAGAATGTCGTTGCCTAATGACTAAGTTCGGTTAAATGTTATGTAATCTGATCGATTGGCTTGCCGTTGTTGATTGCTTAGATGCATAATTAGATCTAGAATGCCTTGGTTGGTGTATGGAATTGACTTATTGAAAGAAAATTGAATTAAAATTTAGTCTTCTTGATAGCGGTTTGTTTCGTTTGACTGTTCTTGTTAGCAGTTGGTTTAGGTTGCCTGATAACGGTTTGACCTGTTTTGCCTGATAGCGGTTTGGTCTGTTTTGCTTGATAGCGGTTTGTTATGGTTTGCTCTTAGATAGCGTTTTGTTAATTAATATATTTTAGTTGTGCAGGCCAAACCGCTAGAGGTAGCCGGTTTGATGTAGATATTTTTTTATTAAAATTAATCTAAATGCTTATTTTGAATTTTTCTTAACTGGTAGCGGTTGATTAAAATGAATATAATATTCGTAGTTGTTTGGTCATAGCGGTTTGATTAAAATGAATATAATATTCGTAGCTGTTTGGTCATAGCGGTTTGATTAAAATGAATATAAAATCCATAAATGTTTGGTCGTGGCGGTTTGATCATTCCGCTACATAGCGGTTTGATCATTTCCCAAATTGCAGTTTGTTCTTTCCTCGTCAACAGCCGGTTTGCATTAATCTCCTCACAGCGGGTTTATGGTCAAGTAGGTAGCGGTTTGGGCCAGAATTCAAGTTTTGGCCCATTAGTCCTAATACCCTCTCAAGGCCCAATCCAAAGGCATAATTACCTCTTTAACACCCATCCGGGACTTGTTAACTTGTCTGTGTTCATTGGATATCCTTGACCAACGTCGGGGACACGTAATCTCACCATATATCATCGAAGCCTGTCAATGTTCTCATCTAACCTCAAAACATTAATGTCATGTCTGTCTGTCTTGTTGATATCTTGTGCTGACTAAATCGGCTGATGAGAATGTTTCTTTGCTCTGCACCCACTAAGATCTGAATGATCAGGATACTACCCATTTGTTGCTAGGTGCCCATTGGAAAGTGAAACTATGTTTTGGATATTCAAAAGGAGCAAAAGGAATTCGTATTTTTTTGATCTCTGTGGATATTTACAAAACATAAACTTCTTTCCAGGGCATTCATGCCCTCACACTCGGTTCCAGCTATCTTTATTCAACAATTCTGAACTGCTTATATGAGGCGGATAAAAAACTAGAGCTTTACCGTTTTTAGCTAGATGAAACCCGATTCGTATTGGATGCTAATCTTCTGAGGAAGGCGTTAGAGATATACTCCCACTTGATCAAGCTCACCAGTTTGTGTCACCTCCGTCGGGTGATGCAATTATGGACTTTGTGAATGAGCTGGGGTATACAGAGGTAATTCACTTTGTGTCAAGAATGGCGGTGAATAACCTGTATCAGCCTTGGAGAGCAATATTGTCTATGATCAACCAATGTCTCACAGGCAAGACTTTTGGGCATGATAGGCCTAGATATCCAGTTCTTTAGATGCTTTGGGGAATTATTACAAGTACTAATGTTGACTTGTTGAACTTAGGTGGCGAAGAATTTGTACAAGCTATTAGGGTCTTTTCTACTGATAAGGCCATCTAGGCAAGTCCCACCCAAGAAGGGGCAGGAAAGAGGAGAAAGACAACGCCTCTCGTATGCCTTATTATTGATTCACAAGCTTGTTATCTGTCATTGGTAAGAATACACAATATTCACAAAAGGACCAGCATCTCCGTTTTCTATTTTGCCTGAAGACAGACCTCAGACTTGTAATCTCAAATTCGTTTCCAAAGGCGAAGTCAATAAAGTCTTTGGAATGCCCAATTTCCCAACGAAGGATAATCTCGAAACAATATCTAGAATTCACATACTACAATGGTAATTGGAAATGTAGCATAACGCGATGATCAGAAAGTTGCTTAGCCGAAAGGAAGGAAGAAAGAAAACTCAAATGCCAAGTACCAAGTTAATGCCTGATACAGAGAAGTCAAGCAAACCAGCACCTAATCAAAACCTAAGGGTAACCAAGGAAAAAACCAATCTAATCCTTACTGCTAAGCTACACATGCCGAGTCTCCTAAAGAGAAGTCAAACCAGGCTACACCCCTACAAAAAGGCGGCACAGGGGAAAAAGTCTTGTAAAAGTTCGTCCGTTGAAGTGAAGAGTTCTTTCCAGTTGGTTGATGAACCTGATGAAGAACCAGCTCAACCTGAACCTGAACCTGAACCCGAACATCAAGGTGAAGGTGAAGAATATGATGTCGAACGAGCCATTCAGATGAGTCTGGAATCGTTTCATGCACGAGGTTCATACACATTTGGAGGTTGTGGCGCTTCGAGAACTGTTACAGAGGCACCCGGACCACTGCCCTGTAGCTGAAGTCAAGGGTAAACGCTATTATTACTGAGGAACAGTGCTGCAATCACTTGTTAGCTTGCACAGACCAGAGAGGGAGATGGCGTCTTCTCTCAAAGATTAAACCACGGACCAATTTATATTCTAGAGGCAGACTCCAGCTACTGAAGAGGCATCAACTAGACCCTTTGCACAACCACAGGATGACACGTCTGCAAATATAGTTTGTGACTCTTCGTTCTCCTGTAGATGCTGAAACAGGTGCTGAATCAGATAAGACAAACAGTGGAGGTGATACTGAGATTTGGCCAGATTAGTGAAGAACAAGGAGAAGAATGGATAACCAGTGAACCTAGGAGGAAAAGATATTGAACATTATCAAGGCCACGGCTTCTGGATAAGACTTGGTTAAAAATCCCCGAGGTCACGACCTCCACAGAGCTGATTATTCAATGGCGAGACTCAGGCTAGACCAGGACCCTGGAGAAAAGCGTCTTGCTCTTGATGGACAGGACCCTGAGCACTACGCATGATGAATTTATGGCTAATGTGTACCCTAATGTTCATGAAAGCTTGAAATTTCCGGCTGTTGGAACATTGTCATCTTAGAGGATCACTAATGTTCAACCAGGATTCTCTTTAAAAAGAAATCTAGGAGGATGCATATACAATTGGGGATCAGTTCTTTAATGATAAATCCACTAAAGATGAACCGGGAAAACTCAATGTGGAAGCAGAAGTGGTCTCCATGGTCACTGTTCTAATTTATCAAGCGTCTTCCTCGGTTCCACCAATGTCCACAACCAGTATCTGATCTCTCACCTCGTAAACTTGCCACCATCTACCACTCAAGTACCAATCTTACAACAACAACAACGACTTACAACAACAAACCCTGTCTAATTTTAACCTCCGCCCACAACAACAAAGCATAAAGATTCTGGCTAGTTGCGCGTGGTCACAGCAACTTGAAACAAAAATTCACTGCTTTGGCATAAGTGCAAGACTCTTGTGCATGACTCAGAATCTCAAGATCTAGGGATTTCACCTTGGATCTTAAGGGAATCTCGCCTATAAGATTGATGAACTGATTCGTGAATATGTTCAAAGAGGTTGTCCAAGTAGCTTTACATGCTCCCCTTAGAGATCGCTTCAGAGACTTGCCCGAAGCTGATATGAAGGAAATGCTTCACCAAAGGATGTTTGAGAGTGGTTCATACAAATTACTTCCTAAAAATTTCGCTCTCTATGAAGCTCTTGAGGCATCTATAGAACGGGCACAGAGGGACGAATTCTTTGTTGAACGGGATAAGTCCCGCAAGAAACAACGTGATGATCAAGACCCTCCTCCTCCTCTACCAAATTCTAATCTCAGCAAAAGAAACCACATAACTCATGGGCATCTTCAGGGATTCATCACAGCCCCCAACTCCTTAGTCATCTGACGGGTGGAAGACGACTAACACTAGAGATGGCGTCTTCAAGGCTCCTCAAAGCAATAGTCCGGTCCTCATTTCAGAAACAACCTATCGAAGACATAACAATGCAGATACTGCAATTATATCTAATATGAGGACACTGGTTTTCACCACCTTCCAATGATTAAGCAAGGCCAGATGGTTTAAAGCCTATTCCAAAGGAAAAGCATACTGATTCTCCAGAACCAGACTGGTCGTTTTCTTGAATGACTTTCCTGAACATGAGACAACTGAGCAAATGCACTTGCACTTCATACAAAAAATCCGAGGAAAACAAAGTCTACTTCGAATAAGAACTGGTTGGTGATATGGGATCATTCATCACATGGTTTTGCAAAAGGATTGGCAAGAAGAAGCTCAGTAAGTCTGATTTAGCGGCAAGCTTATAGGTAGCCAAAGCTTTGCTCGATAACTAAGCATCTCCCTGCAATTCAGATAGGAGGGGGGGGAGTGTTATCGTCTGCTACGGATCAGTTTGATTTGGTTAACCCTGAAGGCCATCGGTTAGGTTCCTGATGTGAGCAAAACTCGTTTACCCCTTGGAGGACCACCAGGTCAGGTAACCTTCAGTCTTAATTTTTCTTTATAAGGATCTGGAGTATCTGTGCCAGGTGACAAAGGCAAAAGAATCTAGCTTTATCCATATCCAAGCTGAAAAGCAGCTAAATATTATAGACTTTGGGGACTTGAAGAAACTTAGTGCCGACACTATGGATTGGCTGGTTGAACGGAGTATGATATTAGCGTTGCTTTTATGGTATCTTCTCACTGGTGGTAAGCGCAAAAGAATTCTACATCACAAGATACAGTGCCCCCGTTCTGTGCGCTCTTGGTCGTCAGTTCACATGCGTGTTGTCAGTGTCGTCAGTCTCAAGACGTATGAAAGATACAGGTATGCCTTTGATGTGCTGTCGTGTAGGGTTAATTATTTTATTATTAATTTTTAAATTTATATTTAGCACAACAAAAAAAAATCTTTATTGAGCAGTGTACCCAGTCAAGATGGAGTTCGCGGTAAGTAGGGTGTCGAATACTAAGAGTGGAACATTAATCCTATATTCTATCAGTATTTTATAGTTTATTTACTGGTTCGCATTTTAAGTCCGTTTTTGGTTATTTTAGCTTGTTTTTAAAGGTAAAAGGTATGTGTATTTAAGCACATACCAGAAACAAATATCAATTCAATAGATAATAAACACAAAAGAAGAAAACTAGAAGATAGAAAAGCGGTACAAGCCAAATGATAGAAAACTATATTAGCCATATTAAATCCGGTTCAATGTTGGTTTGTTTGTTTTAGTGCAATGATTTACTTATCTCTAAGCGGCATATCATTCTTAAGACTTAGGCGAGACATCATCCTAAGACCTATCCACGATAAATCCTGTCATAATTAACGCATCCGCATAAAGCATCCTTTAGTTTAATTATAATCTATATTAGGGAATCAAAGCAGTGGTGATCTTGTTAAAACCCTAACCCAATGGGACTTTACCACTTATTGTTTGACGGTGTTTTATGTACTAGTAGTCTACTATTCCAATCTTTATCAATCAATTAAGAGCATGATTACTAAAACATAAACAGGTCACCTACCGGTCCAACTAAGCTCATAATTAAAAGACAAAGACATAATGTTATTTGTGATCCTTTTGATCCAGTAATATGAAACACGATATAGAGAGTTGTCCTGGTATCTAGATTACTTAGTCTGTATCCCTAGATCCAGTTGAATGATAGGCCGCATATTCAAACACATAAACAAGTATGAGGTGATAAACATAATTAAACAATCAACGATAAATTAAGAAAACAATTTTAAAACAAACCAAACATTAGACTTTCATTAAGATGGCTAATACCCAAGGGTATTAGCCCACAACCATTGTAATTATACAAGCGTAATCAAACAATGAAAATTGAATGATTAAGAGAGTAGAAATTACACGATGTCTTATATGGATTCGTGATCAATGCTTAACCTTGATGGTTGATCTTCTCTTCTAAAATTCATCTTTAGTGAGTATTGTATAAAGAATATGATATTGCAGAAAAAAATTCATTTTTGAGTCTTCTATTTATAGTGTCTGAAAAATACTCGATACGCCGTATCCGGAAAGGTTGATACGGCGTATTGGGCTGGATTCCTTGGAGTACGCACTACGTTCATAATCAAACAGTGATATCATTCCCAATTTACTTGATTTACTGTATCTTTGAATAGTTATCTTTATGGATACGGTGTATGCAGACAGAAAGGATACGTCATATTGGGAATTGGTCAAACGCGTTTTCTTGTGAAGTCTTGGCGCTTATACGCCGTGTCTCCTTTGTTGGATACGGCGTATTCGTCAGAAATTAGTAATATTCAAATATCTTCGTTTTAGCTCCAAATTATGCGCCTTTTAGCTTGTCTTCATAAAACACTCCCGAATTACTGCATTTATCAACTTTAAAGCAATTAAGTACCAAATAATGCAATAATTATATAAAAGTGGGCAAAACAGATGGGATAAATGATATAATAAAGTAACGTTATTTGATGTCATCAATAAACCTAAAGTGTTATGCAAAGTTAACTACTATGCTAACCAACTGAGCTTGCTCAGGGACTTAGTAGATTTGGAGGAGTAGATCTTTGACTATCGTGTAACCCTGGGTTTTGGTAGTATGGGTGGTTTGGACCTTGCTTCCCCTATTATTAGATTATCTAGGGAGGATCTATGACTCTGACCCCTAGTGTAGGAACTAACCGGTCTCCGCACTTATCACTCAATATACTTAAGAAGCACAGGAACACTTTCAGAGAGGGTTAATAATCTGTATAGGTTATTAGATAAGTTTTAGGAATAGTTGGGATTAATCACTGCAACCTGGATATCCTACCTCCTATACGATTTGGACTGAGTCGGAATCATGAGAAGTATAGGATAGACTAAATATGCCTATTCAAGTCTATCGACCTTAAATCCACTAATGAAAACATACTTTAACATTGCACAGGAAAATGTTTTTATAACAGTAGTAATGAAGTAACTAGGTTAGCGCGTTTTCTCTCCTGATATCTCTAAACCCTTTTTATTTT
>BQNB010091326.1:0-26904 GCA_026074375.1 Tanacetum coccineum
TATTACTTAAACCTATAGATTCACTCAACCTTTGTGTTGACTTTTTAGCATGTTTTATCTCAGGTAACTAATGGCACGGAGAGGCGAGGACATGAAGATGGAAAAACCGTTGTCATTCACACTTTGTAAATACAGATGTTGGGACCTCTCTTTTGTAAAAACTCTAAAGAAATAATGAATGATAACTTATTTTCATAAACGACTCTTTTTTATTCGTTTTCTATGATTATGACTGTTGTACCTTGAAGTAATACCCCAGATTAGCTTCCGCTGCTATATGTAGAAATGGGGGTGTTACACTACGGGTGCATAAGTTTCGTCATAATCAATTCCTTCTTGTTAATTATAACCTTGGGCAACTAGCTTAGCTTTATTTTTAGATACAACACCATTTTCGTCGAGCTTATTCCTATATACCCATTTAGTTCCAATAATGGTCATATCCATAGGATTAGGGACTAATTCTCAAACATCATTTGATATAAATTGGTTTAATTCTTTTTGCATGGCCATTACCCAACTTTAATCTTTTAAAGCTTCATTTATATTTTTAGGTTCTATTGTTAAAAGAAAACAAAAAAAATTACTCTTGTCTTGAGCTTATGATCTAAGAGTTTTTTGATTTAGATTACCAATAACATTATCTAGTGGATGACTATTAGATTCTTTAATGTTTATGATTTCATTGTTTTCTAAAGTTTTATCTTCGAGATCATTGTCTAAGGGTCTTGTTTTATTAACCTCAATAGCTTCTTCTTTGACTAAATCATCATCCTCCAATGGTGATGTTTTAGGTGGGGGAGGAGTTTCATCGAATGTCACATTTAAGGATTCTTCGACTTTTATTGTTTATTTGTTATGAATTATGCAAGCTTTACTATTTTGCGAATATCCTAGGAAGACACCTTCGTACGACTTTTGGTCAAACTTGGTGAGGTAATCTTTTGTATTAAGAATGGAGCATTTGCTTCCATATACTTTGAAATAATTAAGGTTTGGTTTTCTACCTCTTAACAGCTCGTATGGGTTTTTTCCTAAAATATGTCTAATGGAAATCCTATTAATTATATAGGTTGATGTATCGACCGCGTTACACCAAATTTTTTATGGAATGGATTGTTCATTCAGTATAGTCCTATTCATTTGTTATAGAGTGCGATTATTTCTTTCTACTACCCCATTTGATTGTGGAGTACGAAGAGCGGAGAAACTGTGAGAAATCTCATTTAAGTCACAATAGTTTCCGAATTGTACTTCATTATCAAATTCCCGACCATGATCCATTCTAATTGATACTATGGAACATCCTAATTTATTTTGAATCATTTTACTAAATATTTCAAATTCTTCAAAAGCTTTGGTTTTATTTCCTAAAAATCTAGTCCATGTATATCGAGAATAGTCATCTACATTTTACTAGGTATAACGATTTCACCCCATAGACTTCGTATCGGCAAGACTGGGCATAAATAATTCAATGTGTGATGAGTTACTAAAGCATCTAGTCGTTGATACCTATTTTTGGCTTTGTGACTAGAAAGAGCTTGCTTTCCAATTTTGCAAGCATCACCAAAAAATGTCGTTCAAATTTAAGACTTAGGTAGATTTTATACCTATTCTTTGAGTTAGAGATTGAATTAATTGTAATGTTTGCGTGACTAATCTTCGATGCCATCAAGGTATGAGTTTACATCTTAGGTTGTAAGACTTATTTTATCTTCCGGTTTTTTTCCTGTTTCATTACATATAAACCCCTTTTCTATTTACTTACTGTTGGACTTTTTTGTACTTTGATTATTCATAATCTATGTTCGGTAAATATTTACTTTTGCATTTATTATCAACATATATTGACCATTAGCTCTGCAAGTTCGAATTTTAGATTATCTACGTGCTCAACATTTTCAATAATTAGGGAGTCACGTACCTTTGCCTATGATGTTACCACGCAAATTACTTCCAAAGATAACGTTACCTCCGTTGTATGCTTAGTATGTAGAAAATAGCCTCCAGTTCCCCCGTCATGTGTTTTGAGCATCCGCTATCTTTAATTCATTCTTCAGGCTCCAAATTAATTTGTAAGCATATCTCGTTAGACGCTTGAGCTACAAGACAAGTTTCGTCTTTATTCTTTTCTTCCTCAATCTCTCTCACTATCACTCCCTGCTCTACCTCAATGAAAGCTCTTTGATTATTGTTTCTTGACGACTTTGGACATTCTCCGATGAGATGATTTGAATCTCCACATCTAAAGCATTTTCTTTTACTTTTACCATTTTTTTCGTCTCTACTTCTTTGCAATGACTTTCTTTCATCTCGTGGTTGTCTTACAAATCTTCCTCGTCTTTTGAATAATTTCTTGAATTCTATTACGGCCATGGCATATTCTTCGTCTTCACTTTCAGAGGTCAAGCTATCTTCATCATTAGATTCCTTTTTAGCCTTGAAGGCAAGATATCTACTTTGTTCTCTTTTGTCTTTAACCATTTTAGAATCTTTTTTATTATCACTTCATAAACTTTCAAGTTTCCAATGAGTTCGTCGAGTGATAGTGATGTCAAATCTTTCGATTCTTCAATAGCCGTAACCATTGCACGCCATTTAGGATGAAGTGCCCTAAGAAATTTCCCAACATAATTATTGCTAGAAAAACATTCATCAAGTGCTTTTAGACTAGTAATAATAGTGTTAAATCTAGCAAACCCATTATCAATCGATTCCTCTTCCGGAATCGTAAATTGTTCATATTGTTAACAAGAAGATCTATTTTGTTATCTTTGACTTGACTATTACCTTGGTGAGTGATTAATAAAGTATACCAAATTTCTTTTGTGGTTTTACACATAAAAATTCTTTCGTATTCTTTACGTGGCAAAGCATTATAAATTACCATTTTAGCTTCATTATTTTTAGCAAGTTTCTTTTTAAGATCATCGCTTTGTTTATCAAATGTTACAATTTCATCCTTTTTAGTTTCGGGATTATTTTGAACAGGAGGAAATTCACCATAGGTAATAAGATGCCAAAGATCTAGATTTTTGATTTCACATAAGTTTTGAAATCTATTTTTCCAATATACAAATCCATCACTTCAAATAGTGGTGGTCTTTGCATAGATTGCCCTTCTAAATATTTTTTCAATTCCATATATCGATTCAAGTTTTAAAATACAGTTTATTTTAAAAATCTTGTTTGACGTGGCTCCTGATACAAATTGTGGAAAACTAGAAGGGGGGTTGAATAGTTTGCCGCTTTTTAATTTAATGTAATATTTGTTTATAAAAACTTAGATTCGACTTTATGTGAATTCAATATGTGAACAATATGAAAAGTACAACTATATAACTAAGTGAAAGCAAGATGTAAAGTAAATATATAAAATAAGAGATGAGAGTTAGAAAGATCAAACCACAACACAAGGATTTATAGTGGTTCGGTAACGAAGCACCTCTTCGCCCTACTCCACTACCCGAGCACCAAACTTAAGAGTTTTCTTCACTATGCCAACAAGCTCCATTTAGGCGAAGAAAACCATACACAACTTAAGCTTACACCAATTTCTGACACTAAGCGAAATATCGAGTTCTAATCCTAGCTAGAACCAATCTACCACACCTATTGTATTTTGAGGACTAAAATACTAACCGTACTACTTCACTTTACCAAGACACTGCCACGATCACACCAATCTAACACTACTTACTATGATCACCACGATTTAACTATACTTTCAATAATCACCACAATCTACCTATTACACACAACTACAATACACACCTTTACAATATACACAAATGATTTACAAGATAATATACAATTGCAACTATGTTGCAAGGACACACACTGAGCTATAATACTTCTTCACTTGATGGTAGAAAGTATTCTTCTGTTACACATGAGGATCTAAGCTTGGATCACTTGGAAACAAAGCTTTATGATTAAATGATCAAAGGAATGGAAGAGATTTATAAACTGATTTAGAACAGAAAGAATGTTTGTGCAAGAGGTAAGAAAAGCAGTGGGGAACAGTCCAGTATTTATAGGCAAAGCTGGGAGCATTTTTGTCTGGCCGGCCCTCTTAGCTCATGTGTTGGCCCTCTTATCACTAAGGGGGCCGCCCTTATATTTAAGGGGGGCGCCCAGGCCAAGACGCTCCCTTTTTTGTCTTTTTCAGGGGAGGTGTTTTCTGGAATATTTCTACCCATTTTTAGGTAGAAAATTTGAATTCAAAGTATTATATTTTGAGTAAAACATTCCTTTTAAATGTAGAAAATGTTTTGTAAAAGTTATAAAAATGTTTGTAACATTTTATAAAAAATATGAGGTTGAATAAAAATTCCTTTGATCATAAAATGCATTAAGCATTTATTTATTCATACCTTTAAGTGATTAAATTTTTGAAATAAAAATTTACTATTAATTACTTGTTTACGTTTAATTTTACATTGAGTGTTTTTACATTTTGTGATTATTAAAACGTAAAGAGGTCGAAAAGTATTTATAATGTTTTTAGGAATTATTTCTATCAACAATATCCCCATGTTTGTTGATTACAACATCTAAACTCATTTAATGTAAAATTTTAATTTTAAGCAAGTTTACTTAGTGAGTTATTAATTTTATTTTCCCCTCCCCCTTTAGTTAAAATCAAAGGTTTGGTCGCATGAATTTGCGTTAACGTTGAGGGATAAACGCTTCTCCCCTTGATGTGCACTCCCCCTCGATTAAGGGCATCAAGGAATCGAGCTATGGTAACTTTGTTACAAAAACAAGTTAGAAGAATAACACCAATGTTTCTAACATATAACAAAGGAAAAGGAAAAATAATCAAATAATTATCAACTAAATGTCAACATATTTGTGCAAACCAGCCATCATAAATATACAAGATATAAAGACTAAAAAGAGCAGTTAAGCAAACGATCATTCAATTGAAAATTAGTAGAAACGAAAACACAATCATTCAACATGCACTTATCAAACCTAAATATTATGCTTGAAGCATAATAATACATTCTACATGAATAGAAACTACAAAGGTCCTAATTTGCCTAGATTGCCGTAGGAAACTATTGAACTTGCTTGCAAAAGGAGTGGGTTGGACATTTATTTAAAATCAAGAAAAGGTAAGCATATAACATGCTTAGTTGGTTGTTGATGGAGAGTTTGGAGCGGAGGTGGTTGTTGGAGGGTAATCTCGTTGGACTTGAAGTGGTGGTTGTGGACAAGTAAGAAGAAATTTAATCCAATTGAGATCTCCACTCAAGGTTAGGGATTGTTTTTGGTTAAAGACGAACAAGACATAGCTCAAATGTTGTTCAATTGGTGTTAAGGATTAATTTTTTTTGAGAATTCCAATCTTTGACTTTGTGCAAAATAGAATCCTAGACTCAAATTTAAAGAAGAAAAAATAAAAACTTTTTACAGGCTGTCAGATGGCCGATCCCTTTATGTGTATGGCCCACCCCCTTATCACTAAGGGGTTCGCCATCTGAAGATTTTATTTTCGTGATTTTTCGATTTTGGCATGTTGGTTTTGGTTGTAGTTCAATGTTCTTGTTTACTTTTAGGTGGTTTAAGTTCCTATTAACATTGATAGTGATGTGGATACTTAATAAGTATTTATTCAATGTGTTCCATCATTCCTAGACCTAGACGTAAGTAATTAAAAGGCTCACGTTTAAGGGGTTTAGTTAGAATGTCGGCAATGTTATCTTCTGATGAGACCTTTTCTATGGAAATATTTCCTTTTTGAACATTGTCACGAAGGAAATGGTGGCGAATCTCAATGTGTTTTGTACGAGAGTGTTGTACGGGATTTTTACTTAAGTCTATAGCTCCTTTGTTATCACACATTATAGGAATGTCATCTAACCTAATGCCATAATCTATGAGAGCTTGTTTCATCCATAGTGCTTGTTGACATGCCTTTCTGGCGCTTACATATTCGGCTTCGGTAGTGGAAATAGCAAGAGCGGTTTGCTTCTTCGAAAACCAAGATGTTAAACAACATCCCATAAACATGCAAATACCACTAGTGCTTTTTCGGTCCACGTAATCTCCCACATGATCAGAGTTCGCATATACTATGGTTTCTATGCCGGACCCTTTAGGATACCATAATCCTAAGTACGTAGTGCCTTTCTTAATACGAAGATAGTTTAATCGCTTCAAGGTGAGAGGTTTTGGGATCCTCTTGGAAGCTAGATTTGCACAAAGACAAACACTAAACATGATATCGGGACTACTTTCTGTTAAGTATAATAAAAATCCTATCATACCTCAATATTTGGTATTATCTATGGACCCACCTTCTTCAAAAACACGACTAAATTATGAGTATCAGCAAAATTGTAAGGGTGTCTTTTGTGTTGGGGTTTTGATGATTAAATGATGAAATTGGTGTTTTGGGTTAATGATTAGAGAGTATATGAAAGATTAAAATCGATTAAATGATTGAATGAAACCCTTAATCGAAGTATTTACAAAACTACCCTCAATAGCTTTAACGTTCACTAGCAGTTGTAAGTTATGCCTAGCGGCATTAAGTTTTAACACCAACAGTAGTAACTTTTGTACCAGCAACACTAACTGTGTACAAGCAGCATTGACTACTTAGAAAGTTTTCTTCAATCTTCATCAGCAGTACTAAGTTACACTAGCAGTATTAACATTACTTTAGCAGTACTAACATACTAGCAGTAGTAATATACACTAGCAGTAGTAACTTACACTAGCAGTACTAACTACTTAGCATATTTTCATTAAGATTACTAACAACACTAATACCTTAACAACAGTAACTTCAAGAAGACTTTTAATCCTAACACAAATATCCCATTGATAGCCTTTGATATTAGGTTGTATTTTACAACCTTTTTGGATAAGTTTATCACCAAAAAAGAATCCTCTTCCCTTTCTTCCAAACCAATACTCCAAATAGTTAACCAAATCGACCATCCTTTTGGAAGTGGATTCATTAACTCCTCTGTATTAATTAGGTACCTAACTGACCACACGGAACACCCTTTCATCATCTCGTAGATAGTAAACTCTCTAGAGCCAGTATCCATCTTGCATACAGAAGCAGGGACACTACATGATTTGAAATTTTCACTTCAAGGATGGGCAACATGTGGAAAACTAGGAAGGGTGGGGGGAGGTTAAATGATTTACTGGTTTTTAATTTTAAGTATAGTTTGTTTACAAAAACTTAGATTCGACTTTAATGTGAATGCAATATGTGAACAATATGAACAATATAACTAAATAAACAAGATATGAAATAAATATGCAGGATAAAAGACAAGAGTTAGAAAGATCAAACCACAACACAAGAATTTATAGTGGTTCGGTAACGAAGCACCTCTTCGCCCTACTCCACTACCCGAGCACCAAACTCGAGAGTTTTCTTCACTATGTCAACAAGTCCTTTAGGCGGAGAAAAGCCGTACAAACTAAGTTAACCGATTTCTGACACTAAGCCAAAATGTCGAGTTCTAATCCTAGCTAGAACCATCTATCACAATTTTTTGTTTTTATTTTTTAGGACTAAAAATACTAACAACTGCTTACAATAATTAACCAACTTACTTTACTTCACAACTTCTCTTCACTTTACAACTTCACTACGCTTCACAACTTCACTACACTTCACCTAGACACTAACAAGATCACCCCGATCTATCTAAACTCTTGATGATCACTACGATCTAACTAACCTTTCTATGATCACAACAATCTAACTACTATACGCACCTTTCACAATATACACAAATGATTTACAAGATATAACACTATTGTAACTATGTTACAAGAACACTCTAAACTATAATACTTCTTCACTTGATGGTAGGAAGTATTCTTCTCTTATACTTGAGGAACTAAGCTTGGATCACTTGAAAATAAAGCTTAAGGGTATGTTTGGTGAAATAGGCTGGGGCTGGGGATTTTGCTAGGGCTTATATTATAAGTCAAAATTAAAATTTGTATTTTTATAAACTTGTTTGGAAAATGGGCTGGGGCTGGGGTTTATTATTGTAAAATTACTAAAAAGGACATAATTAAATAAATTTTTGGTATATGTTAGATATTTTTGTGGGTAAATAAGTAATTTATAGTTCAAAAGCCTCGGGCTTAATTTTTTATCCCCTATTATGGGGTTGGGGCTTATAGAGACTTATGACTTATAAGCCCCTTCATAAGCCCGCGTGACAAACAAGAATTATTTTATAGCCGGCTTATTTTAAAAGCCAAGCCCCAATAAGCCTCGAAAAGCCCTTTGCCAAACACACCCTAAGATTTAATGATCAAAGGAATAAAAGGAAAGTATAAACTGATTTATAACAGAAAGAATATGTATGCAAGAGGTGAAAAAATCAGTGGGGGAACAGTCCAGTATTTATAGGCAAAGCTGGGGAGTTTTTTTTTCTGTCTGGCCCCCTTAGCTCCATGGCCGACCCCTTATCACTAAGAGGGCCACCCAGGCCAAGACGTATCTTTTTGTCTTTTCCAGGGGAGGTATTTTTTAGAACATTTCTAGCCGGTTTTAGGTAGAAAATTTGAATTTAAATTATTTATTTTGAATAAAACATTTCTTTTAAATGTAGAAAAAAATGTTTTGTAAAAGTTATAAAAATGTTTGTGACATTTTTATAAAAAAATGTGAGGTTAAATAAAAATTCCTTTGATCATAATATGCATTAAGCATTTATTTATTCATACCTTTAAGTGAATAAATTTTCAAAATAAAAAAATTTACTACTAATTACTTGTTTACGTTTAATTTTCATTAATCATTTTTACATTTTGTGATTATCAAAACGTAAAGAGGTCGAAAAATATTAATAGCGTTTTTAGGCATTATTTCTATCAACAATCTCCCCCTTTTTGATGATTACAAAATCTAAACTCATTAAATGTAAAATTATTTTTAAACAAGTATTTAGTGAGTTTTATTTCTATTTCTCTCCCTTTTTGTAGAATCAAAAAGGCTTCATCGATGAATGTTAGTAAAACCGACGAAATAAATGCTCCCCTTTGATGTGTACTCCCCCTCATTCGAGAGCACCAAGGAATCGAGCTATTGTAACTTTGCTACAAAAACAAGTTAGAAGAACAAGATTTTAATATATAGCAAAGAAAAAGGAAAAATACTAGAATATGAGTCATTTAACAAAAAAAATTAAAGACAAGCAAGTGCATAAAAATATAAGACTAAAGAGCATTCATTGAACATAAAAATTATGTATAAAACACAATCATGCGTACATCGAATTGAAATAATATGCTTGAAGCATATTAAAACAACATGGATAAAAATAAACTACAAATGTCCTAATATTCTAAGATTGCCATAGTAAACCATTGGACTTTCTTGCAAAATGAGAGGGTTGGACATTTATTTGAATGCGAGAAAAAGTCGGCATGTAATATGCTTAGTTAGTTATTGGTGGAGAGTTTGGAGCGGAGGTGGTTGTTGGAGGGTAGTCACGTTGAATTTGAGGTGGTGGTTATGGTCGAGTAAGAAGAAATTCAATCCAATTGATATCTTCACTCAAGGTTAGGAATTATTTTTGGGTAAAGATGCAACAAGGACAATAACCAACATGTTGTTCAACTTGATCTAAGTTGAAGGTGTGAGGTAGGTTTGGAGAATAAGGCGACGAGGGAGTGTTGCGTTGTGAGAGGTGCATAGCTAGAAGGTTTGATAAGTCTTGGAGTTGTTAATGTCATCAATTAGCATTTCTCTACTTGGAGATGGAGGATGAGGAGGTTGAGTTTGGTTGTCACATTGAGGTGAGGGTGGAGCTTGAGCATGAATCATATAGCAACATGTGGATTGGTGAGGAAATGAGGGTTGTGTGAGTTGAGATTAATTGAAATTTTGTGGTGGAATGGGAGTGTTTCCATCATTAGTGTTACTAGAATCACCAAGTGGAAGTGAGTGAGATTGTAGAGAATCATGGTTTGTTTTAGTGGTAGGAGGGTTTTCTTGTGATGGTTTATTGAGAGGATATTGTGGTTTAGACATTGGTGTAGGTAAGTTAACATCAACCTTATTTGATGTGTTACAATAGTTCAATTTCTTTCTCCAAACGGGTCTTACGGATATTTTGGCAACCCTTGAAGGTTTGGGTAAAGGTTTGTGAGGGGAAGACATTTGAGAAGATAAGTTGAGTGTGGTGATTATGTTGAGGATGAGGGTTAATTTATACTAGGAAGATGGTGTAATTAAGGATGGATGGACATTGTTAAAAAACAAATCCAAGAAATGTTGGTGAGTTCTGAGAAATTTTAGATAGGTCTAGGTGAAAGATGGTCAAAAAGCAGGATGAAACAGTAAAAATCGTGCATCAGGGGCCGGTCCCCTTAAATACATGGTCGGACCCTTTATCATTAAGGGGACCGCCCCTTTGAGCTAAGGGGGCCGCCACCTGAAAGTTTCTAGAATGTCCAGGTTTTTGTTTTCTTTCAAGAAATGGTAAAAAGGTGGACTGTTTTGTGGCCATTTTGCAGCAAGTCCTAATTTTTATGGCAACCAAGACTATAACATTTCGCAAGAAAGTAAGCATATAAAGTCCTAATTTTGTTTTAATAATAATCAATACTAATAGCATTTATTAAGCAAGAATAAGCATGCAAGGAGGTAAGACAAACATCTACAATGAAAAGCATATTAAGCAAATAGTTTTAGTGCTCCTAATAGTTGTAATGCTCTTAAGATTTCTTAAACAAGAGAAGTAGGTTGTAGACACATTTAAGTGAGATTTGTGTTTGTATTTATAACTCTAGTGTGTGCTTATATGCGACAAATGTGGAGTGACGATTATTTCGACTCTAAGATAAGAAAACCTAAGAAATAATCCAAGTGCTCCTTGATTTAATTTTGCTCAATCAAGATTGTCGAAAAATATATATTAGATTATATATCTTAACAACAAGTGTTAGAACATTATGCATGATTTAAAAAATGTTTTTAGCATATATCAACAATGTATGAAAATAGGTTTTTCATGTACTCCTAGTCGTGAGAAGGATTTTGAGAAAATAGATTGGGACTTTCATATACATATATTAAGTATAGAAGCTTAACCCTTGATGAAACCTAGGTTACATAATTTTGCATAAATAGAATCCTAGACTCAAATGTAAGGAATAAAAAATAAAAACTTTTTACCTACTGTCAGATGGCTGGTCCCCTTAAATGCATGGCTGGCCCCCTTCTCATTAAGGGAACTGCCCGTTAAGAGCTAAGGGGACCGCCCATCTGACGAATTAATTTTCCTAATTTTTTGATTTTGGCATTTTAGTTTTGATTGTAGTTCATTATTTTTGTTCACTTTTAAGTTCTTATTAATATTTATAGGGATGAGAGTACTTAATAAGTACTTAATCAATTTCTTCCATCATTCCTAGACCTAGACGTAAGTAATTAAAAGGCTCACATTTAAGAGGTTTAGTTAGAATGTCGGCAATGTTATCTTCTGATGAGACCTTTTCTATAGAAATATTCCCTTTTTGAATGTTGTCGCGAAGGAAATGTTGACGAATCTCAATGTGTTTTGTACAAGAGTGTTGTACGGGATTTTTACTTAAGTCTATGGCCCCTTTGTTATCACACATTATAGGAATGTCATCTAACCTAATGCCATAATCTACGAGAGCTTGTTTCATCCATAGTGCTTGTTGACATGCCTTTCCGGTGCTTACATATTCGGCTTTGGTAGTGGAAATAGCAAGAGCGGTTTGTTTTTTTGAAAACTAACATGTTAAACAACATCCCATAAACGTGCAAACACCACTAGTTCTTTTTCGGTCCACATAATCTCTCGCATAATCAGAGTCCGCATATACTATGGTTTCTATGCCGGACCCCTTAGGATACCATAATCCTAAGTGCGTAGTGCCTTTAACATATCGAAAGATACGTTTAACCGCTTTAAGGTGAGAGGTTTTGGGATCCTCTTGGAAGCGTGCACAAAGGCAAACACTAAACATGATATCGGGCCTACTTGCCGTTAAGTATAGTAAACTACCTATCATACCTCTATACTTGGTATTATCTACAGACTCACCTTCTTCATCTTTCGTGAGTTTTGTTTCCGTAGACATAGGAGTTTTTATTGGCTTAGAGTCTTCTAATCCAAATTTTTTAAGCATTTCTTTTATGTATTTTGATTGGTTAAAAAATATACCATCTTCTAATTGTTTTATTTGTAGTCCTAAGAAGAAGTTAAGTTCCCCCATCATACTCATTTCAAACTCATCGTGCATGATCTTGGTAAAATCATCGCACATCTCTTGACAAGTTGATCCGAATATAATGTCGTCGACATATATTTGGACAATGATGATGTTAGAGTCCTTTTTCTTAGTAAAGAGTGTGTTATCTACCATTCCCATTGTATAATCATGTTTAATAAGAAAGGCTTTTAATCTATCATACCAAGCTTTAGGAGCTTGTTTAAGTCCGTAAAGTGCTTTCTTAAGTCTATAGACATGATTAGGTTTTACGAAGTCAATGAATCCCGGAGGTTGTGCCACATAAACCTCCTCATTGATAAAACCATTAAGGAATGCACTCTTTACATCCATTTGAAATAACCTAGAGTCTAGTGCGCATGCATAAGCTAATAATATTATTATGGATTCTAATCTAGCTACCGGTGCATAGGTTTTGTCATAATCAATTCATTTTTGTTGATTATAACCTTGGGCAACTAACCTAGCCTTGTTTCTAGATACGATACCATTTTCGTCAAGCTTATTTCTATATACCTATTTGGTTTTAATTATGGTCATATTCTTAGGATTAGGGACTAATTCCCAAACATTATTTGATATGAATTGGTTTAATTCTTCTTGCATAGCAATTACCCAACTTTCATCTTTTAGGGCTTCATTTATATTTTCAAGTTCTATGGTTGAAAGAAAACAAAAGAAATTACTTTTGTCTTGAGCTTGTGATCTAAGGGTTCTTTGATTTAGATTCCCTATAACATTTTCTAATGGATGACTTTTAGATTCTTTTATGTTTATGATTTCATTATTATCTAAAGATTTATCTTCGAGATCATTTCCTAAAGGTCTTGTTTTACTAACCTCAATAGCTTATTCTTCGACTAAATCATCATCCTCCTAATGGTGAAGTTTAGGCGGGGGAGAAAGTTTCACGAAAGACACATTTAAGGATTCTTTCGACTTTCATTGTTTGTTGATAAAGAATTATATAAGCTTTACTATATATGCGAATAATCCTACGAAACACCTTCGTAAACGACTATGGTTCGACTGGAGAGTGTACACTTTTGTATAAGAATGAAGCATTTGCCTTTTGAAATACATTGGGAGATTCAACTTATACATTAAAATCGTTATACTCGATTTTCTTCATTATGATCACTACATAGAAGCCGGCCAGAGTTTTGTGATTCAAGAAGATGGTAAACATATTGGTTCTCAGTGAAGCTTATTGATTAAATGTTTTAACCATCTCATGCACCACTAAAGGGGAAGTGATTACAAGTTTGCATATCTACATGAAGACCCCTATTAGATGATTACAAAAGGGGAAGACGATTACAGGTTTAATGAATGCAGCTTATTATGTGTGTGACATGTCAAGGATTCTAATTCTTATCATAAGTCAAAGGGGAAGCATTGAGAAGATATTATTTCCTTCAGGAGATGATTACATCTCAACTTCAGGGGAAGCTTTTGGCTTAATGATGAAGTTCGAACACGACTTGTTTTGTTTTGTCACATCACATAGGGGAAATTGGTTTTTTTGGATTCTTTGATTTGATGAGACAAAAAAATAAAAGGAATGAAAACAAAAGGACTTAAAATTCTTTTTAAATCCCATACTTTGAACTTAATTTTGTCAATTAAATATGGTAGCACACATCTCGGGGGGGGGGGGGGGGGGGGGGGGGGGGGTGGGAGGGGGAGGGGGGGGGGGGGGGGGGGGGGGGGGGGGGGGGGTTATCCAATGCAATAGTAATATCTCTTTTCTACTGTACATAAACCTTGAGCCTACGTTTGAATACTGTGTATATCACCACCATACATTTTCTTTGCTCAAACAGTACATGAACAACTGCTTTAAACTTAGACGAACAGTATATAATATATTGAGCCCAACAGTAGTAATGTCCTATAAATGTGAACCCAACAGTATTAACTCAAAAACTTCCCAAGCAACGAACAGTACTAACTTTGTATGTGCAAACAGTACTTATATACTTTGAGCAACACTTGAATATTCAAACAGCACAATCTCTTGGACACGAACAGTATTAACCATACTCCTCTAATCAATAAAAGTTTCACAATATTCTATTAATATGAGGAAAAGATTTTATACCTTAAAAACTCATGTGTCTTGGGGCCCAACAACAGCTTTAAACCCAATCATGAACCATAAAGTTGGTGTTAATATCATTCTTATCTTCCACACGATCAATAATTCATGCGTCAATCACAAATACACAAAACGCACTTCTTTAAGGCAACCAGCAGCACTAAAAATTCTTGACAGCATGCTTGGACAGCACTTTTAAGCCTGTATGTCAAACACCCTAACAGATCTAGGGTTTCGACCCTCTTTTCTCACATCCTTTATTGTTGCTGTTTATTTCCACACCATAAATAACTTCCTAATTTCATGGAAATGTGTTAAACAGATCATAAATCAGCATGCTTTGATAGGTTTTCTTAATAGAAATTCTGGTATAACATCAAACCCTAACCAGCCTTGAAAAACGTGAACCGTAATCATCATTCACTCAGCCACACATTAAACAAATCTCATGAGCAGCAGATCAGAATGAATTAAAATAATGGAACATCAACCCTAGATATCCAAGGTTGGCTTGATCTTGCCTTTGTAAAACCACCAGCGAAATCAGAAAAGATGCACAAGTAAGTTCCTTGATATCACTATTGTCACAAATACCATACCCATCATAATGAGCACATCTTCAAGATCCAAGAAAATAAAACCATATAGCCAAAACCCTTCTTGTAATTAGGGTTTTCTTGATCTTGATTTAACAATATAGATCGTGCTTCAAAACCACAACTCGAAACCCTTTTAAAAATAGTAACAACGCTTGAAGATCGTATTGCATACCCAAAAACAGGTAGAGATGACGATAATAAACATTGTTACGACAATAACTTTGAATCCCTAGAAAAAAAATTTAGACAAAATCGATTTCTTAAAAATTAGGGTTTAGGGTTTCTTCAAAAAACGTTGTAGATCCTAGATCGAGAGCCACGAGGCTCTGATACCAATTGTTAAGATCGTTTTAGGTCAAGATTGATTAGATCTTGTATATCTAGGATTGACAATAACAATGATTGATAACACGCAGACGGAATAATAAAGAACACAATCAATAGTTATCCACAAGGTTTCATTATGAACTTTCCCTATTACCCCCTAACTAGAAATTTAGGGCTACACCAACAAACTATGGAGTATCTATTCGACTCTCATCAGTCGACATTCTATCTATACTATCAAGAATCTCATTGGGAGAGCTTCATAGTTTTTTCTATGGATGGTGATATCTACACCATATGCCAGATAATCACTTTATAATAGAGAGATATCAAGCCATCATAGAAGATAAGAACAAACAATATATTTAAAACATTTAAGAATATCTTCTAATATCTTTTGTATCTTTATCTTAATAAGGAGATCTTCTGATATCTTCAAAATCTTTATCTTTATCTTTATATTCTCCACCAGCTTAAAGATATCTTTAATTACCATTTAAGTCCTTTTGTTTCATTCTTTTATTCATTTTGTCTCATCAAATCAAGAATCCCAATAGCGTTTAAGAATGATTCAATAAGTGTTTGTGAGTATTTGCTTGAGTATAAACATGTCTTAACTACAAAAGTTAGCTCATTTGGGTTGTTCGTGTTCATTTGAGTCAAACAAAGCAAAAAGCAAGATTTTTGTGGTTAATTCATGTGGAAAAAGTGTTAGTTTGCTTCGCAGATGCTATATGATCATGTTTGAGTTGTTATTGATGCTTAAAATCAAGAGTAAAATGTTGGTGTGTATTTTCCCTAGGCGAACTATATGTTCATAACCTAGGCGAATTATACGTAGTAAACCTAGGTGAACTATACATAGTGATCTTAGGCGATCTATACGTTGTTGGTTGGGTGAATTATACACCTAGCATAGGCGAACTATACGCCTTAAATTAGGCAAACTATACGCCTTATGTTAGGCGAATTATACGTCCTAATTAGGTGAACTATACATATTTTGGTAGGCAAATTATACACAACCCTTAGACGAATTATGCATGTTTTCACTAGGAGAACTAATCATGTAATCTTGGTAATCTAATCTAAGTATAATTTTTCCTTAACTTGTCACTTAGTGCTTGACTTAGGTCTAGTTTTCCTTAGAAATCTCTTGTGATTGCCTATAGTTAGTATATGATTATGTGTGTCTCCCGGTTTTATAATAATTGTTATGTGTGTCAATTCTTTGCCTAGTATGTGTATGCCTAATTTCTAGTGAAAATCAACCATGCATTTATAATCATTCTTCATGATCTAGATTGCCCTTCAGTGAAATATTTATTTGTGTGTATATGAACTGTATGTGATAAATCTTAGCAGAATCATGTCTTCCATTACTGCTCAATAAACCAAACTTGATCTTGAACTTGTTCCCAAGGAGAAAAGGCTTGAGATTGGAAAATGCAACGAAAGACTCAATCCTAGAAACAAACAGAGAGAACCTACATTTCAAGTTGTCCTGGATGCTCTTGCTCTCACTCCAAGCTATTCCGCATTTCTCACCACTGCAGATGTTCCAGAAGTTTACGTGCACCAATTTTGGGATTCTATCCACAAGTATGATACTTCCTACAGGTTCAGAATGGACAAAAAGAAGAAATTCGACCTAAATTTGGAAATCTTCATAAACATCTTTCAGATCTGCCCTAGAGTTCATGGTCAAAACTTTAATGAACCTCCCACTGATGAAGTTATTGTGTTTTTCTTCAAAGAACTTGGTCATACTAGGGAAATCAACTCAATCACTGATGTTGTTGTTGATCAGATGCATCAATCTTAGAGAACTTTTGCTACTCTCATTAACAGAAGTCTATCTGGAAAGACAACCAGTCTTGACAAGCTTTATCTTTCTAGAGCACAAATCCTTTAGGGTATGTACTATCAGAAGAATGTGGATTATGTTGAACTACTTTGGGAAGACTTCATTTACCAGATTGACAACAGAGGTCACAAAAAACAAGAGAAGATGTACTACCCTCGATTCACCAAAGTTATCATTCATTACTTCCTTACCAAAGACAAGATTGTCTCCTGGAGAAACAAGATAGGCATGCATACCTCCAGGGATGACTATCTAATAAACACTTTAAGATTCGTCTCCGCAAATGAAATATCTCAAGTTTATGGAGCTCGACTTCCTGAATCAATGACAAGTCCTAAGATGAGGGAAACCAAAGCTTACAAGACTTACCTTGGCTATGCGACAGGAGCTACACCTCCCAAGATTGCAAGGAAATTCAAGAGAGCTTCTCTATCTAAGAAGGACATCAATCTGAATCTAGTCCTTGTGGATAATGAACCTAAATCTACTAAGAAGAAGGTTCCTGCAAAGAAGACTACAAGAAAACAGACTATAGGAGTGGTTCTGAGAGATACTCCTGTTGAGTCATTGTCTAAGAAGAAGGAAAATATGAAGGTTGATCAAGGCAAAGGGATAGAGTTGCTCTCTGAAGTGGCATTAACTGAAGAAGCTCAGTTCCAAGAAGTTCACAAGAAGAGTATGAGGGACTTTCACAGGACTCATCCAAGTGGATCTAGTAAAGTTACCAAAATACCTCCAAGTGCTGCAAAGATCAAACCCTCTGTCACAAATGATGGAACTGGTGCTAAACCAGGGGTCCCTGATGTGACTGAAGAAGAATCATCTAGGAGTGAAGCTGAATCTTGGGGAAGAGATGAAGATGACAGCAATAATGATCATGACTCAAGTAGTGAAGGCAGTAATCAAGAGAATGACAGTGGTGATGACAATACCCAATCTAACAATGAAAAAGGGTCGGATTTGAGTAAGAAATAGATGAGAATGAATCGGATTGCGAATCTGATCAACGGGATAATGAAGAAGAGGTTGAAGATGATGAAGAGGATGAGTTTGTTAAAACCCCGTCCAACTATACACCTACTGATGATGAAGATGAAACCAATGTAGAATTAAAGGTTGATGATAATGCTGAAGGTGATGAGAATAAAGGAATGGATGATACTACCAATATGATCTACGATGATGTGGATGTAAGGTTGAATGACCCAGTTCATGCTGATGAAGGGTTTGTTCAAAAGGCGGGTACTGATGCTGAAATGATTAACGTTCAACATGGGAATGAAAATCTAGAGATCACACTCGATCAAGTCATAGAAGATGCTCATGTGACAATTTCTACTGTTGCAAATAAGACTGAAGTTCTAGTTACTTGCTCTTCCCATTCATCTGACTTGGCATCTAAATTATTAAATTTTGCAGATATTCCCCATACATATGCAAAAATTGTTTCTCCAATGGATGTTCACGTCCAACATGAAATACCAAGCCGTCAAACACCCACACTCCTTCAGTACCTGTTACGGTCATCACTGAATCTTCACTGTATACACCACATCCATTCCACAATCATCAACATCCTTCACTCCTCTACCACCACTATCAACACCCACACCACCACCAACAACTAAAGCAAAAAATCCTCTATCTGCACTTTTAAATTTTACATCTGTCTTCCAATTCAACAACAGAGTCTCAGCTTTGGAGAAAGAAGTCTCTGAACTCAGAAAGGATGATCCTCTCAAAACTTAAGTGACTGCTCTAGTTGATCAACATCTAGATTCAAAGCTCGAAGCCACCAGAGATGAGTTCATGAGCTACTTTTCGACATCCATTACTTCTAGAATCACAGAGCAAGTTAAGATTCAACTTCCATAGATTTTGCCAAAGGAAGTGTTTAACTTTGCCCCCCTCCCCTTAGTTATCCAAAAGATGGTCACAGAGTCACTTGAAGATGTTGTTCTAGCTAAGGAGTCTTCTCAACCAAAGTCTACATATGAGGCTGCTGCATCTCTTATAGAATTTGAGTTAAAGAAGACTCTGATTAACAAGATGGATAAAAGTGAATCATATTTGACAGCTCCTCCACACAGAGAATGCTATGATGGATTAATAAAATCTTATAAGCTCGACAAGAATCTCTTCTCCTCTTATGATAAAGTGTACTCGTTGAAGAGAAACCGAAAAGACAAAGATAAAGATGAAGACCCTTCCGCTAGATCAGACTGAGGGTTGAAGAAAAGGAAGACAAGCAAGGATGCTGAATCAACAAAAGGTCTAAAAACTAAAGAATCAAAGTCTGGCTCATCCAAAGGCACCATGTCTCAATTAAAATCTTTTGGAAAGACTGTTCAAGTAGAGGAACCAGAGTTTGAGGTTGCAGATTCTGATATGCCACAGAATCAAGAAGGGAGTCTGGGTAATGATGATGAAGAACCCATGAGAGAGGTTGAATCTAAACATGACTGGTTTACCAAACCTAAACAACCTTAAGAACCCACTGATCCTGATTAGAATGTAGGCAAGACTCCACAACAAAGACCAACTCAAAGCTGGTTAATGACCCTTGTAGCCTCTGCTGATAAACCTTTGATAATTTGATGAGCACTCCTATTGACTTCTCTGCATACATCATGAACGGCCTGAAAATCACCAATCTGACTCAAGAAACCTTGTTAGGGCCAGCATTCAAACTTCTCAAAGGCACACATACTAATTTTACTGAGTTGGAATATGACTTTGAAGAATGTTATAAAGATCTATCGGAGAAACTTGATTGGGACAACCCAGAAGGTGGTGATTATCCATTTGATCATTCCAAACCCCTCCCTTTAGTCATGAATGGGAATCTTCAAATAGTACCGGTTGACTACTTCTTCAACAACGATCTCAAGTATCTGCAAGGAGGAATTTTGACCATGACCTATATGACTTCCACAACAAAGACAAAGGCTGCTCAGTATGATCTTCCAGGCATTGAAGACATAGTTCCAAACATATGGAGTCCTATTAAAGTTGCATATGATAAACATGCAAAATAGGGTATTTCTCATTGGAGAGAACAACGTAAGACCTTCTATGCGTATGCACGAGGCTTGCAATCTAGCCATGATGTGTATTCTACTAAACGTATTCTGGCAGTGACTCGGGTCGAGGTAATGCGAAAACATGGGTATGGGCATCTGAGAGATTGAAGTACGAAGAGCCGATAACGACCTTTACACATTCAAGGAAGGCGACTTCCCACGACTTTGTATCAACGACATCGAGGACATGTTGCTCCTTGTTGTTCAGAATAGGCTCACCAATGTCTCGGGCGATGATGTTTTCAACTTTGCTATAGCACTACGAATGTTCACCAGAAGCATGGTTATTCAAAAACTGGGATTCAAAAGTTACCTGAAGAAAATCAACGTCACCAAGCCAGAAACTACCAAACCTGGCATCAGGAAAAAGGACTCATACACTCCATATCAAGACCTTTAAGGATTCATTTATGTTGATAACAAAGGGAGAAACAGGTTGATGCGCTAAGATGAACTCTACAAGTTCAGTGATCGCACATTAACAAGGCTTCGCTCTTTGCTTGATGACATCACTAAGAATATTCAAATGGAGTACCTACCAAAGAGAAGATGGAGTTCCTTAGAAAATAAAAGAGCTCATATCATGATCAAGGCTATTGACAAACTGCAGAAGGAGAGAAGGATGATGAGGAGCTTGGAAAAATTTATTGGTGGGAGATACTACAGAACTGACCTCCGGCTACTTCAACGAACAATATAACTTCGTCATATTGTGTTCGTCACTATAAGGTCATTTCGTGTATTATAAACTTGTGAATATGTATATATGTAGTGTAGACTTAATGGTGATAATAAGGAGTGCTCGAGTATAAAGTTTTTTAAGAATTTCTTAGTAAATTCAAAAAAATTCAAATTATTGTACTCAGCATTGTCTTATATATCCTCAAACATTGAGGGAGAGCATTCAAAAATTTTCCTAGTACGGCTTGTAAATAATCAGAACACCTCTTTCCCCGTAAGCATAAATTTTAATCTTTTGATATCCAAAATATCAATAGACTTGACATTTTTGATAATGGGAGATAAGTGATTAAAAGATACGACTAATAATGTAATTTTAAGATCTCAAGTGTAAGCTAACCCATATATGTGCTAAACTCTTTCGACTAATCGATGCACATATGAAGGGGGAACAAATGGTTATGTGATTGGCTGAAATGTGGAAGTACCAAAGACCGACCATTTAAATTACTGCATTAGAGTTATAAGGTGGTTAAGTTTAGGTATTCATTCCCATGATCCAGTCAGAACCGGAGGGGTCTACCTAGGGATATTCCACTAGTGAGTGTAGAAGTCCTTAGGTATGATACAAAAAGGGAGTAAAAGTGAGATTAAGGGAATAGTGCAGACTGAGATGGAGCTAGTACTGGAATAAACTCAATAAGGTACTAGTCATGAAGTCACGGTAAGAACTGAAGGGGTTGAAGAATGAAAAAGACTTGTAAGGATACAGGGTGAAAAGAAAGAAGCCCTTCATACACTTAGGCAGAAACCGGGTCAATACATATGCTATCAGAAACACTAAGTTGTTGTCTGGTATTAAAGATAGTCATGGACCCAGTGACGCTATGCACAGCCTTTCCTAGCCACTCAAGGTCTCTCAATAGAATCTTGTTTCATTTCTCACGGAGATTACATGTATTTCTATCAACTTTCTCACTCTGAGTTAGTAGGTATTGAAAAGGTGGCAGTCAGCTCCAGCCTCCGATCACTAAAACCAAATGTGCACTATTGAGTCTAGAGCCAAGAGATCATCCATAAATCTTAATAAGACACTGTTTAAATATATTTTTTGCTCACACATTGTGAAACAAGTAATAACCTAAGAGTCCTACGCATTATCCTTGTGATTTTGCCAGAACATCTGAGTGATACTTAAGTATTCACAATGACGATGGAAATCCTGCTAGAGCCAACATCAAACAAGCTCTTGGTAGGTGACTTGTGCGATTCTATATGGATCAAACTTGTGACAACTGGAAAGAAACAATGATGAGATTCTACATGAATCAAACTTGTTCCAGTATATGAATTGACGGTTGGTGAAATTTTGAAATGCTAAAACTCTCGATGTGTCACAAAAACACTTTGGCAAAGTGACACGTCAATTGATTTTTAAATCAATTTTAATTCAATCGGTAGGACTTTGTCTTACTGGTTCACTCATACCATGTTGTCTGCTTTGAGACGCTCCGGTAATGAGAACGGCTAGTGTAGCTGCGAAACCCTGTCAAGAAGATTCTTTAGAATTCTATCTGATCACAGGCAGTATTTATACTGATCAACGGGGAGCCGTGGTTATTGCAACCGTATTCGATGAAGTGACAAACACACTTTCATCCATATCTTTTGATTATCACTAACCTAAACCTGTAGGTATTCTTGATGGTGGCAGCAGCTAGACGTGGACGAGTCAGATTCATAGCCACATGCTCATACCCGACTGACAAATATAAAGACATCATGAAAGCTCAAGTACATGTTTCAAGACTTCCGCTACTCTAATACCGTACGTCCTTCTTAAAGCAACAAAGTGTTAAAGTTAAAGAACTTCAAGAAAGATGCATTATTAAATCTTTCAAGTTAAATAATCAAGAAAGGTATGAGCATGTTGGTCCAAAAGTCACAAGTACACAAGATGGCAAAGATCACAAGTTGATGATAATACATTATGCTTGGTTGATGATCTTAAGAAGCTAAATATCACATCCATGTCAAGTTCAAGTTAAAGAATCAAGCCAAAGCCTAAAGTCAAAGATCACTACATCAAGTTCACAAGATCAAGTAAAGAAAACAAGTCTGTGAGCACAAGACTGAAGACAAAGCATAGTATGCTAGGTTTAAGTTTTTGTCAAATGGAGTGACCTCCTATAGGGGGAGATTTTTAAGAACACGAAAAGTGTCGGTCACTTCCATTATATCATTAGATAGCTCGTATAGTAAATTTTGGAACCTTAATAGGCTAGAAAAGCAAAAGCCTATGGACCTAAGCCTATAGCCGGCCACTTAGGTGGTATATAAACCCTTTCCATGCCATGTAAAAGGTGTTGGTTGTTCATTTGTTTCATATAGTAATCTAGTATTTTCTTTTCTTTATTCTTCTCTCTCTAAGAGAGGCTAGATAACCACCTCTCTTTCTCTTTCTAAACCCTAGATCGAATCCTTACCTTGTATGTGTTAACATATCCTTCAATTTTCATATCATAAACACACCAACCATCAACCACAAAATACCAAAACTATAACTCTTAACATCAAGAGAGATCCATACTAACCCATAAAGTAAAACAAACATAAACATAAGTCGTATACACTATTAGGAACATTAGTAACATCTAAAAGAAACTAACAAGTGCAACTGTTAACATCAAAAGAGATCCATACTAACCCCACAAAATAAGACAAACATAAACACAAGCCCTGTACACTGCTACGAACCTTAGAACCACCCAAAAGAAACCAACAATCAACAACCTTAGTAACACCCAAGAGAAACTAACAACCAACAACGTTAGTAACCCATAAAACAAGATCCTCCTCCCTCCTGCGAACACATTCGTACAACCTAGATACAAATCCATTCACAATACCAAGAAGCTCTAAATCCTTCCTTTGGTTAGCTTTCAAACGAACCATCCAACCTGAGGTAGGAATATAACCCGAAAAATGTTCAAGCTGAGTAATGACATTCCGGCGCTTGACAATACGTTTCGCAACATGTGTTCGACAACGTACAACCATTGATTGTGGTTCTTTTAACTCTGAAACCTCTTCCTGAAACCAGACACGCATACGTGGATCCAAAAACAAGATGTCATTAGGAAAACCTGCCATTAGAAAAGTATATGATAAAAAAATAAGTCATTGCTATTAGAAGATAAAAACAATCTATATATAGAAAGAATAAGACACATACCATAACTATCCAGCCGAAAACCAATAGTAAACCTGTAAGACTAGTGATTCACCTATTCGAGGGGTCTTGGTTGGTCAAAGTAAACTAGATGAAACATAGTTGTAGTAAGAGAAAATAAATAGAGGGTGAAAGAGAAACTTGTAATATATTAGATTAGAAGAGAAAAATACAAATGAACTTCCACCCACCCCTCATGGAGAGTCATGAAGGGTATTTATATCCTAATACAAAGCTATTTATACCTCGTTTACAATAATAGTCTCTACGTGTAGCAGTTGGTCTATAGCTAGTCCAATTCAAGTGTAAGACACTAGCTTCACTAAAAAGTGAGGCTAACAATCTCCTTCCAAGATGGTGTCACACGTAAATTGGTTACAATGTTTCCTACAAGCAAAAATAAATCAAAATAATAAGAATGAAGTCTAGCATTCCTTGAGATTGTCTTTAATGACTTTGATCTACTTGAATGCTCCAACTTTATTTCTTTAGCTTGTAGTATCTAGTTGAGTTTTTACTCCCTCCCAACTAGTAGGCCCTTTTTTCTTCAGCTCCCTCCCAAACAGACACCCTTGAGACTGATTAAGAATCAATGCAGAAGTCTTATTAAGGACCTCCTTTCTCATTTAGGATACATTGTTGGAGGGGATGATATTATCAACATCGTCTCACTTAGAAAGCATTCCAGTCCCGAAGTACACACTTTATCCCTTTACCGAAATCGAAACTGTAGCACCAAAATCAATTAAGACCCAGAAATGCACTTTTCTCCCTCCCGGAAAGACATGGTATGACTTGCTACACCAAAGTCAACTAAGTCCCGAGTGTACGTAATTTATCCCTCTATGTAGTCAAAACGGTAACATCAAAGTCAATTAAGTCCTGAATGTACCCATTTAAATTGTTTCATCAATGTCAACTAAGTCCCGAGTGAAAGCAATTTATCCCACTATGTAGTTGAAACAGTAACATAAAAACAACTAAGTACCGGATGTACACCTTTCTCCCTCCAGGATGATGACTATTTGAGGAGTCATCATACTCATCTGTACATCGTATATCAACTGGAACAACTTAGTTAGCTTCATAGCCCGTAATTGCATAAGCAATACTCTGTGAGAAGATGTCGAATCGTACTCTCTTAACAAATCTCTCTTGATCAACCTGATCTAAATCCCTTTATCTATTCTGTCAGCTAATACTGATGACCACAAATGGAGACAACTCGATAAAACAAACCCGAGAATGAAGCAAAATCCCAAGTTTGTGACTTAATCTTGTACTATCCGTGTGACGAAGAACGGTGCAGAGGCAAATCTCTAAGTACCATATACTCACCCAAAAGTATATAAAAAATACAACACCTTATCACAAACCGTATATGCCTGAACAAGTCATCTTCGTTGTCTAGAAAAGAAAAGAATCAAAGACGAAATAAGTACACTCCCTGTGAAATACTACTTCAATCCCTATAAGTAACATCGTACTATGACCCCGTAGTCATTTAAATTCAATAATAGCCTTTATGAGTGAAGGTGAATTTTGATAAAGATCGTTTTTAGTGTAATGTATTGTGTTTGTTGTGTTGTTGTTCGTGATTTTTTTGATGTGTTATGATAGTTAACGGATATCGGGCTCAAAAAATATACCATAATAACGGCTCGTCCAAGTAATAAAACCCGGTCACTTAGACATTTACCGATATAATAGTGTTTTAATACTCGGCCCATATCTGTTAATACAAGCATTCACAAAGCCCAATAACCAAGTAAAACCGGATCTAGTATTAAAATCCATATAAATGGCCAAACTTTCGGTTTAAGCATATTTCCAGCCCAACACCAACCTATAACAAAACCTCAGCCCATCAAAACATATACTCGGCCCACCTTAATTGAGTGTAAGCCCGATCAGATATGAGCCTATAGCCCAATATCGTATAAGAATTCCTAGCCCATCCAAACAACAATATAGCCCATGATTAAAATTGTTAACCGATCCACATGGTGAGTTAGGGATATAAAATTTAAGCAAATCCCTAATTCTCCTAACCCTAATCATAACCACAAACGCATCCCCTTTTTATTTTCTTTCAAAAACCACGCTCCACCAAAAATAGACAGATCCACCGATTTACTTTCTCAAATATATAAATCTCATACCATTTCATTTCTTTGTAATCTAAAACACAAATAACAAATAAATTTCTATTATTTCGTGTATCCATAAACCAAACCAAGAAACCTTTATCTATTATCACTGATAAAACAATTATACTCCATGACCATTGAAGTTCTCTTCAGCAAATGAAAATCGTGTTCCATCAAGGAAGATCGAAAGCTTCAAGGTCCTTTAGAGGATCTCAGGTAGGGTCGACGTGAGTCATTAAACGAAACAAAGAAAGATGATATCATAATTGTTATACATTTTTTTATATTCGAATAATGAAAAATAAAAGGTTATCCTTTATTTAGATCTATGATGAGCATCCTTGTTGTGTTGGATCTTGCAAGGTCATGGCAGTTTTGTCCAACACAATCGAAAAAGGGTAGCTGAGATCTATTTATTTATTTTGTGTCGAGTCTTGATGAGGTTGGAAAAGGATGGAGTTGTGGGATTACGATTTTGACCATGGGATTAGGATAGATATGGATTTGAGTATGATTGAATTTGTGACTATGGTTTAGGATAGATCTTGTTGTTGGCTGTTATTGATGTTGTGGCAGTTTAATCGAGTCTGTCTATTTTTT
>BQNB010091327.1:2613-26904 GCA_026074375.1 Tanacetum coccineum
CTTATTTTTCCTAGGATTCTTATAGCATAAGCTATTTTCCGTATTTTTTCTAGAATTTTTACTCTAAGTTTAGTATTTTTAATCTTTTATTTTCTTTTAAAACTTAAAAAAAAATTCATAAAAAATAGAAAATTAATCAGAAAAATAAAAATCTTTTTTATAAAATTTTCTTTTTATATAATGTTTGTAGGAAAATTAGTTTCACTTTCGTAGGGTCTATTTTGAAAAAATTCACTTTTTAAAGAACGGGTTTCGTTCCCGATCTCGGTTTTAATTTTTATCTCTCGTTTTAACTTCGTTTTTGTTCTAGTTTTTTTAAACTTCGTTTTTAGTCAATTAGAATACATTTAAAAAGAAACAAAATTAAATTAGGTTAAATTTTGTAGAATTTAGGTTTTTAGCCTTAGATTTAGTGTCCCGTTTTGCGTTTTTAATTAAAACTTTAATTGTTGTTCCTTTTTAGTAGATATAGGTCATCAAAAATATCTTTGCTACATTCAAATCAGGATCCGAACCTAAACGTGGTTTCAATTTCACTAGTCATTGGGGATAACGACCCGGGTGATCATACTTACCCGGTTTAATATACGTATTTTATATTATATTATATATTTTTTTGAGAGTGAATTTTATCAAGGGTAACTTGGTAATTTTCTTAATTACTCTTAAGGTTATATTTTATATAAACTTTACGTGTATAAAACTAACACATCAGCTATAAAAGACAATTTTAAAGAAAAATCAAGAACAAAGTAAATATAGGCTATAACAAGGCATAAATGAGCATAAAACAACATATATAAGCAGACATAAACAATAATAAGCAGAGATAAGCAGAAATAAGCATTGCTACAGTAAATAAGCTAAAATTTGAAAAATGAAAACTTACAAAGCCCTTGCTTAAACAGGGCAAACAAGCTTCTAAATAAGCTAATCTACAAGCTTTGTATTGTCTATAAGCCCTTCCATAACTGGCTTATCATCCATTAAGCTGTGGTAATTTTGAGTGTTGATTTTTTTTTGTTTTTGGTAAAATTTTCTTAAGTACCCTATATTTAAGTTTAAAAAGATTATATGAGAGTTATATAAAAGCTTATAGTGAGCTTTTAAAACACTTTTGACAACAATAGAACACAAAATTTTAAAAACAGAAATTTTAACTAAAACTTGATTTTCATTAATTCAAAAAACAAACATTACAATATTTTAAAGATTACACTACATAAGCTGAAAATTACTAACTAGATGCCTCCTAAGGGCTTACAAGTGTCCTATTTATATAAATGATTTAGGTCTTGGACTTGTCTTCAATATTTGTCTTCTTTTTACTTGTGCTTCTTTACTGAGTGAGTGAGAGGTTGTGTTAGTTGTGTGAGTACCTTCAAAGTCTCATCTTAGCCTTTGAATTTGAGTGGTGCCCAAGTTAAATGATCTCATCCATCCGAATACCTTGTTTTGGTTGTTTATGTATGTTCCCTTCATTTCCTTGGACTAGTGGAAGGGCCCCTTTTTTAAGGATTTGCCAAGGTAGATTTTTTTGCCCATGTGAAGCCGAGTCAGCCCATTAAGGTATTGTCCGTTTGGCATGCGGGCATTGACTATTGTTCTTTGACTAGGTACTTTTTGGTTGACTTTGACCTTTGACTTTTGACTTTTCGACAGCTCCTTCTCTATTTCGTGCTCGGTTTGTCCGTTTTGTTTTTTGTTTTTGTGTCCTTTTTTGTTGATATCCGTTTCCCCTAACACAATATAAACAAAACACCACAAATACAATGTATTTTTGGTATGTTTTTTGTCATTTAAGTTCATTTTCCTAGGTAAATGGTATGTGTAATTAAGCACATTCCAAATATCCAGAAACAAGTTCTTCTGTTTTCTTGACGGATTTTCTGAATATTTTCAAATTCCCATCGAATCAGCCGATTAGGAAAAGACCACTTTCACTTGCCCTTATAAAACCTACGCCTACAACCGTATGCCTTTTGGTCTTTGCAAACGCACAAAACGAACAACCAGCAACTTTTCAAAAGGTGCAAGGATTCCAATTTTTACAAGATATGCTCGAAACCTCCATGGAAGTCTTCATGGACGATTTCTCAATGTTTGGAGATTCATTTGATTCGTGCTTATATAATCTAGAGCATATCGTAATTCGATGTAAATAAGCACACCTAGTTCTAAACTAGGAAAAGTGTCACTTCATGGTGACCCGGGAATTGTGTTGGGACACAAAGTCTCCCGTAAAGGACTAGAGGTAGATAAAGCAAAAATTGACGTGATAGCTAAGTTACCACCACCCACTAATGTCAAAGCCGTTAGAAGTTTCTTAGGACATGCCAGATTTTACCGCCGATTCATAAAAGATTTTTGCAAGATCTCCCGACCCTTGACGAAACTTCTCGAAAAAGACTCAGTCTTTAACTTTGATGAAGAGTGCAACAAGGAATTCGAAACTCTCAAAGAAAAGTTAACGAACGCACCTATTATGGTTTCACCTAATTGGTCGCTACCGTTTGAAATTATGTGCGATGCAAGCGATTTTGCTGTAAGAGCCGTGCTTGGCCAACGTGAAGAAAAACATTTTTGACCCATCCACTTCGCCAACAAAACTCTGAATAGCGCACAACAAAACTATACGGTGACCGAAAAGAGTTACTCGTCATAGTTTTTACATTCGATAAGTTTCAAGCATACCTTATTCTTTCAAAAACAGTTGTGTTCACGGATCATGCTGTAATAAAATATTTGTTTTCGAAACAAGATGCCAAACCATGTCTTATACGTTGGATTTTATTGCTTCAAGAATTTGATATCAAAATCAAAAATAAAAAGGGAGCAGAAAATGTCGCAGCAGACCACTTATCGCGACTTGAGAAACCCAATTTCAAAGAACCTAAGCATAAGAAGTAAATACGAGTTCCTGACGAGTTTCTCATGAGTATCAAAGACGAAGAAGAGAGCCTGTAGTTCGCCGACTTTGCCAACTACCTAGTTAGAGGAATTTTAAGAAAAGGATTAACGTACGCTAAGCGTTGTAAGTTTTTTTCAGAACTTAAGCACTATTTCTGGGATGAACCATATCTATTTAAAGCATGCCTCTATGGCATGATTAGAAGATGTGTTCATGGTTCAGAAACTCAAAAAATTCTTGATGAATGTCATCATGGACCCACTGGGGGACATTATGGACCATAGATTACCGCAAAGAAAGTTTTTGATGCTGGATTCTTATTGGCCAAAACCCATCATTTCAAAGAAGCACAGACTCTGGTACAAAACTGTGACGCCTGCCAATGTTCTGGTAGCATTTCACAAAGAGATGAGATGCCTTTGAACAGCATCCAAGTTAGTGAGTTTTTGACAATTGGGGAATTGATTTCATGGGACCTTTTCTGAAATCCCATAGGTTCGAATACATTACTTGTGCGAATTTCTAAACGGACCAAGTGGGCAGAAGCCAAAGCTTTACCACTAACAACGCACGATTGTAGTTAATAACTTGGAAAAATGTTATTTCTCGAATTAGAATCTGAAAGCATTTCATTAGCGACAGAGGAACTCACTTTTGTAAACATCAAATGGAGAAAATCTTGAAAAAATATGGAGTACATCATCGTATAGCCACAACTTATCATCCACAAACTAGTGGCCAGGTTGAAAACACCAACAAAACCTTAAAAAGAATCCTCGAAAAAGACAGTTTAAGGACCAATCCGTCTGTTTGGTCCCGAAAATTAGAATGGCGCCTCTGGGGATTTTTACAGCCTACAAAACTCCAATCGATACCACTCCGTATTGACTTCTTTATGGAAAAATGTGCCATTTGCCATTTGAAATCGAACATCGTGCTTACTGGGCCCTGCAAAGCTGTAATCCTGATCTTAAGGTATAACAACCCGTAATTTTCATCAATATAAATATCAATCTATTAAATTAGATGCAATGTAATCCATCTATTAAATTAGGATGGCAATGTAAATCCATCTACTAATTAGATGCATGTAACATCTGATATATACCACCTTTTTATAGGAAATTTTTTTGCTTTATTCCATTATGTAACGTAGTTTACCTAACTAAAGTAAACGAGCTCACGCAACTACCTATGCCATTTTTATCTACATTTATATCATGTAAACATCTTAATATGTCAAGGTCAATCATTCCTAATATCCCTTAACACATATAACATTATCCATTTAACGTACTATTTACAATGTTATATCAAAACGGGCTTTAAAAGTTTATATCGAAACCTTAATTATATGTAATGTATACATATAAAATGAAGGTACAAGCCTTCAAACATGTGTACAAGTTATCAATACATAAAATTTGAAATATAATTTCCCTCTAAGTCAATGTACAAGTCCATAATACTTAATGTACAATTCAATAAAGCATGAATTCAAACTTTACCATTTTCCCTCCAAATTCATTCTAATTTCTTACCACCACTTTAGCACTAAGTACAAGATCTTAATGCACAACTTATAAACCTTAAACCTAAACCCTAAATCATCCTAAAACCTTAATCTAAAACCCTAAACCCTAAACGAAACCCTAATTTCATTTTATACGAAACCTTAAGTAAATTTACCTTAAATCGTTTTTAGATAATTGTAATCTCTTTTTTCTAGTATTGTAAGCTGCTTTTAAATCAATGAAAGAGAGTTTTATTAATCAATTTTTGATAATAAGTTTTTATAAATCTCAATGGTTGCTACTGTTTTATAAGCTTGTAATAAGCTAATCTTAAGCCCTTATTAGTCTCTAAGCTAATAATTGAGCTCAAAAGTCATTAAACATACCTAAACCTTAAAAACAGCTAAATTACCTTAGCTCATGGATTTTGACTTATTGGGGAAGGGGATTCAATCATGAAGGAATCCCTAAGATTTAACTTCTCAGCTTAATTAAAAAGCTAGAAGAGCTTGTTTGATTAGCTCTATGAGCAACTAGCTTCTGTATCTTGGCTGAAGCTCATTGTAAGTTTCTTCTTAGATTTCACTTTCACTTATATTTAGCTTACATATACAGATAATCTACTTATTCTTGCTTTTTTGCTTATTTTACATGCTTATTAGTGTTTAATCTTCTCTTTGTGCTTATTAGTTATAATTTTACATTTGATTTTAGCCTTAGTATCATAGAACTTGTTATTTAATTTTCTGTCATAAAAATCTAAGAAAAACCAAAAATATAGTAGCCCACTCTTAGATCTTAAGTTTAGCTTAATTCAGTTGTTAGATCATGTTAATTAAGACTATTATAAGCTTCTAGTTAACTGGTAGTTAAGTTTTAATCATTAGATTTAATTTTCTGTAAGTTTTTTTCAAATCTGTCAAAATCTTAAAGGGGTGTTTGGTTTAAGCTTCTTTGACCACCAATAGTCAAAGTAAACTTTAGATTTTCATTAAACCAGTTTAAATTTCATTTAAAGTTATTAGTTAAAGAGTTTTTATAAGTTAGATTTTAGAAATGAAATGATTAGAGCTTATTATGCATGTTCCTGCACCAGGGTATTTTTGTAGCTTAAGTTTTAATTGTTTAAATTGATTTTGATGATCTTAAGTTGTTGGGTGTGCTCTTAACTCTTGATTGCCTCACTCAATTGAGTGTTTATAAGGGCAGGAACATTCCCTTAGGTACCTCTGCACTTTAACTTTCACTATTGTAAAAGTGAATCAGACAGTACATAAGTTACTTAGTACTGCTGACACTTAATCCCCCAAATTTAAGCTAGCAAAGTTAGGGTTAATAGCTTATCTTTCAGTATTATCTAGACTAGTTATAGCTTAATACAAATTAAGTTTTAGTTTTAGGTTTCTAGCTTATTATCCTAGCTTAAAGTTGCTGTCAAAAGTCACTAAAAAGCTTAAAAAACCAAAAATAGTACTAAGTTTAAGTAGCTTGCTAAATTTAGATTTCTAGCTTATAGGTTGTAGATATTTAAGATTGGATGTAGTAGTTTAAAAGCTGTTTTACTTAGTTTTTCAAAAGCTTTAATGGTTAGTTTAGCTTATTGAGCTCCTTAGCTTTATTGGATTTCTTGCACTTTGGCTTATTTTCTGAGTATACATCTTTCATTTTTTTTAGTTGACCTCTAGTAATCTAAGCTTAGATTTCTCTTCAGATTTAGATTAAGATTCTTATAAGCTTTCTAGAACAATTTTCCTTTTTAAAATTGAGCTTAATTCGAGCTTATTGTAGTTGTTTAAGTGGAACATAAGCCCTAAAAGCTTAGTTTTCTGTGACAGAAATCTAAACAAGTTGTTTTTAGGGCTTAAAAGTGATAGTGTTATTGCTTATATCCCTTATTAAAGTAGCTAATTTTATTTCTTTATATAAGTTCCAATTTTTAGTTTTTCAAAAATCAAAAAAATAAAAAAGTGCAAAAAGTAGGGTTTGCCAGCCTCGAACCCACGACCTCTATCATACATGCCATACGCGTTAACCATTGTGCTTCACTAGCTCATCCGTTATACCTTCTTTCCCTTTAATCTTTATACACCTTTTAAGTTTTAGGCTAAGTAGCTTAATAAAATAAGCTGTTAATCTTATTTGTGGCTTATTTTATAACCACAAACTTTGGAACTTAATTTGCCTAGGATTTTCATATCTTAAGCTATTTTCTGAAATTTTTCTGAGAATTTTTTACTTTTAAGTTTAGTATTTGTAATCTTTATATTCTTTAAAATCTTTAAAAATCATAAAAATAGAAAAAATAATCAGAAAAATAATGAATCTTTTTTATAAAATTTTCTTTTGTCATAAGTTTGTAGGAAAAATATTCACTTCATAGGGTCTATTTGCAAAACCGTCTTTTAAAGACGGTTTCGTTTGTTGTTTCTCGGTTTTCAATTTTAACCCTCGTTTTAACTCCGTTTTCACTCTAGTTTTTTTAAACTTCGTTTTTAGTCAATTAGAATACATTTAAAAAGAAAAATAAAAATTAGGTTAAATTTTGTAGAATTTAGGTTTTTGGACTTAGATTTAGTGTCCTGTTTTGTGTTTTTAATTAAAATTTTAATTTGTTTCCTTTAAGTAGATAGAGGGTCATGCAAAAATATCTTTGCTAACATTCAAATCAGGTATCCGAACCTAAACGTGGTTTCAATTTCACTTATCTTTGGAGGATAACGACCCGGTGAGTCATACTTACCCGGTTCATATCGGTATTTTATATTATATTATATATATTTTTGAGAGTGAATTTTATCAAGGGTAACTTGGGAATTTTCTTAATTACTCTTAAGGTTATATTTTATATATACTTTACGTGTATAAAACTAACACATCAAGTTTTTTGGCGCCGGGCCTAGCCAGGGGACAATGTTTCCGATTCTTGACGTTTTGTGTTTGTTTGAATTTTGTTAGAAGATCCTTTCGACCTCGAAACGATTTCATTCTGTTTTAAAATTCAAAGTAAAAAAATATATAAAATATAAAAAGTAAAAAAAAATTTTCATTTTCTTTTAGTATAAGGTAAAAGATAAAAAAAAAATAGAAAAATAAAAAATATAAAAAAAAAATCTTCCTTTTTAATTAGAAATAAAAGTCAACCAATCGGTAACATACCAAAATATAATATTCTCAACGGAGGTATTATCATTTCAATTTCCGGTGAACTTGTTGGTTCCCAAATCGAATTAAAGATTTAACACTTGCCATTTGTGTCTCTACGAAGTACGACTCACCTTGAAAAGCAATTTTCAAGAGCTACCGTGAAGTAGTTGATTATTTGGTTTAAGTCTCTCCGTGTAACCGTTAAAATTCATTGTTAAAGAAAAAAAAAATAGTGTAAAAAGTTTTGCTTTTATGATTTTTATAGTTTCTTTTTTATGCGAAATCGTTCGCAATCTCGTAGACGTCCGTCACAACAAACTCTTATCCGTTGTTGAAAAATTTTGATTTAAAGAACCATTGTTGAACAAAACGTTGTTCCAATGGCCGACAATCGAACATGGCCCAAATGTTACAAAGCACTCATCGAGGGTTAGAAGATGCTATAGTCGCCCAACCGATCAATGCTAACAAATTTCAAGCTTAAACAACCGTTTAATCAATCATGTGCAAAGCAATAAGTTTTTTGACGGGTAACAAATCCCCCAATCACCTTCGATTTTTTAGACAAGGTCACGTCAACGTTTAACATCCCCGGAAGTTTCCGAACACTTCGATAAAGCTTTGCTTTTTCCTTTTTCCTAGATGGTGAAGCCCGAGATTGGTTAGACAAGGACCTCCAAATCAATCTCACATGGGACGAACCTTGTTTCAAAAAATTCATAAATCAATACTATCCCACCCTTCAAAAACCACTTACTATCGGAATGAGATCGCTTACTTATTACCAAAAACAAAACGATGCCCCCCTTTAACGAAGCATGGAATGTGTTTAAAACTCCTATTCGTCAATGTCCACCAACAACGATACTTTTCTAATAATTCTTGAATTCAAACTATCAAGATGCCTTAAATTCTGCCGCATGGTTGGGCAATCTCTTAGACAAGATGCCACAAAAGGTTTAGCCGATTATTGAAAGCAAGCCAAAAGTTTCCGTTACCAGAAGTCGTAGCTAATGATTCAATAGTTAGTACGGATGCTTTCCTACTTTTTTCTACCTCTGTCAACTTCTAATAATTCTTTCGATATGCCAACAAATAGCCGCTTCTCTCGAGGATAAATGAACTATCAAGATGAACCAAATGATGAATCAACATGAAAGCTTTAGTTAGTAACTGACTCCTGCACCCGTCAAAGCAGTTGATGAAGTATGTGTCACTTGTGGACATATCACCAAGTTTTAACCTTTGTCCGTTAACTCGAGGTGGAAACGATTTCCCCTTTGTTCATGACACATCCAACAATTTCAACAAACCGTAGCCGTTAGGTAATTTTTTCTCCAAAGAAACCCAACCTTTACCAATTTGGCAGCTCAAATGAAAACCACTCTGGGTTTACAATCAACCGAATGTCCAAACCAACCAAAACCGATACCCAAGGAGCCCAATTCAATTTCAACCAAAAACCGTGAGGAAACTTTAATCAAAACCTGTTAAAATAGTTATCAAGTTCCACCATACCAACCACCAACCAATCAACCACCAATCAATCAAGTTTTACCTTACCAACCTCCAACAAATAGTGTTTTGAAAATGGATTTTGAAAGCTACGTCAAAGCAAACGATGCGATATTAAAGAATGTGCAAAATCAAAATCAAGGTTTGCAAAATCAAAATGGCAAATGTTACAAGTTTGTTAACAAGCCTTTGCATCAAGTTTGATGATTTAGGCAATACCAATCAACCTTCAAGTTCAAGTTCTTTACTAGCAATACCATCCAAACCTAGGACGAAGCAATTCAAATACTACACGTAGTGGTGTTTCAACGATGGACCTCCGATGCCATCCGACCGGCCGATGGTGGAAAAAAGGAACCCGAGTGACAAAGGATACGAGCTAACCGAGCGCCGAAGACATCCAAGCCACCTCCATTAGTCCAAGAAGTCAAACCAAAGACAAAGAACAATTGAAGAACCTTCATTCATGGCCAATGAAAGCCAAACCTAATTTTTCTTATACCCTCAAGACTTGCAAAAGAGAAATTCTGAAAGGATGATATCCTAGCTTATAAAGTTTATGGAAATCTTTCCGTAATCTTCAATTTGAGCTAAGTTTCGCGGATTCTCTCATTCATATGCCAAAGTTTTGCTCCGATGTTTAAAAAGATGCTTAATAACAAAGAAAGTTGATACGAATTAACAAAACACCTTAAAATGAAAATATGTATTACGGGTTGTCCTTACAAAGCTTCCATAAAAGCTAGGTGACCCCCGGTCGATTTCTTCATTCCATTTGATTACCCCCAGAGTTCGATTAGTTACTTAGACCCTTGGCTGATTTAGTCTAGTAATCATACAATCTTTGCCTTTATCCATTTGGGAAAAAGCTTCAACTCTCAGCGCCAACCGAAACAAAAATGTATTAGAATTAGCCGAACCGTACAATGTCTAAATCCCGCCGGTGTAAGTAGAACAAGAGGGAACGACAGAGGAAGAGCAAGAGGATGTTCCTTAAATTCTGTGCAAAGATACTCACACAATGATGATTGGATTCATATCATGGGAAAGTACATGCTAATCCAGGGACTTACTACTGCTGACTTACTTGGTTCCTGATGTTACTGAAGAAAACTTTGCAGAGAAATGGTGTCAAAGTTTAATTGCTGAAAAGGAGGAAATATGTTTTAAAAACAAAGTTTATAGAGAAGAGGAATAAACCTATGACATAGTGCACAGCAGAAAAGATTTATGCGAACTTATTCACGAAATCAAAGTTCTTGTCATTTATTCTACGGATGGACCTTTGAAACATGTTAAAGGTCATTACTGATGCCACACTTTCAGGAGGAGTTTACAAGAATCGACATGCGTTGAAAACTGCAAACTCAGATACTCAGGAGGTCTATTAAACGACCTGGTGCAGATTTGGACCAACCTACTTCCAAGAAGTCAAAATCCAATGAAGCTCAACACACTTCTGTTCCTCCTGCATCAAATCCATCAACTGCTGGTGTTCCATCTAACCCTTCACCATTTTATTGAATACTACTTCCACAACTCACCTGAGGTACACCTGTTTCACCACCCAAACCATGCTGCTGCTGCTCCATCCAATGTTTCATCACACCCTGATGTTCCACCTGAAACATCTGTTGATCCAACGATTACTCCTACACCACCTTGTGCTACACCTATTTCTAGATCCTCTGGACCTAGGACAAGAAGTCAATCCTTTGATGCTAATATCAAGACATATAGCACCAGGAGGATGTTCCCTTTAGCACCAACGGTAAGATGCCCTCTTCTGAAGTGGATTTGGATGCTCCTGATACCTCTTTCATTCAAGTGCTCACGAATGATGACTCTGATGATTCTGCTGATAATACCGACCCTCTGTTTTGGCATATATTTGCTGCATGGGAAGTTATTCCTACTGGCTTAAGTGATGTGAATGCCTCCTTTCTTGCTACAACACTTGGTTACTAAGCAAAAACCATCCTTGTCACCTCCTTTGCTTGCTACGGCTACACCATCACCCCATACCTCTTCAAAGCTTTTTTCTAGCACACCTTACTCACCTTATAGCCTTCATTAGTCACTACCTACAACCTTTGGTCCTTACTCCAAGCCCTAACCTTGGCCACCAAGTTTCGAACCAATATATAATAGTCGAACCCCCCCCCCCAATAACTTCAAACACACCTCAAAATTCATCAATATACACAAATGGAGCTCTAAACAATATCAAGGAAGATTAAAGAAGGAAGAACTCAGCAAATTTGCAGCCAAGAATCAAGAGAAAGAAGCCCTTGAAGTCAATTTTAGGCGTTCAAATACCAAAAAAAAACCCCATTTCGACCCTTTTCTAGCTCAAGTAAGACCTATAACTAGTTCAAAAGATCATGACTATTTAGAACTTTTATTGCCTTGTTAAGATCCTATAATAAACTCTTGTTTGATCCCTTGAACCACAAACCCATTGCGTTTTTGGTTTTCCTAAACCAAACGCACCCATTTTGGATTTTTAAGCTCATAAGCTCTTTTCATAAGCTATAAGCTCGTAAAAGTTACTTATTTTAGCTTCTAATAAGAAGCTATAACCTGCAAATTGAAATTAGATTTGAAAAATATCAAGTTTATGGATTTTAGACTTAATTTGCAAATGTTTTCATGCAAAGGGGTATATATTGTAAATTCTTGAAAATTATAACTAGAGGGGCTAAAAATGTAATTTTCCTAAAGTTAAAACTACAAGGGGTTGTTTTGCCAAGTTTTAAAGTTAAAGGTTTAAATAATATATACTTTATATATATAAAGGACTAAATTTGTAAAAATATAAAAATCGAAGTATATATTGCCATTTTTGTATTCTTTAAACAATATAAAATATAACAATATTATTTATTATTAATTATAAAAATATATATAAATTTTATAAGACTCGATTTTATTAAAGTCCGACACATTTATCGTTATTAATCTTTGATCGACGCATCATAAATCAATTACATTATATATTTAACGTAATTTACCATCGACTAGCTTTTGAAGAAACTTAAAATGATTTAAAGTGTCAAGCTCCCTCAAACATTACTGCATGACCTCATGAATTATGCTATGCCCGAACAGTGAACCATATATCCATAAATTAATTAACCAAAGTAATACGTATGTTAAACTTCATGGAGTTTTGAAACATGAACAATCAAACTTTCCCCGTTCGGGTATATAACATCGTACTACCATACGGACGCATTTCACTTGATATACTTTTGCCATCAATCAGATTTCCCCTGTTAAGGTGAGTTCATAGCCTCGCATTTTAAATATTTTGAATACTTTATAAACCCGCGAGGGGGATACATGCTTAAACCATGAATGCAAGTGTTTTTCCATCTTTATGCTATCCAGATATGTTATTGCCTAAGTACCTTCCACTGCCAATATTTCTTAATTATGAACCATTATTCACTTGCGAGTGAACGTAAATATTGTGGATAGATCTATCGGGGTGTGACGAATCCCGTTGGTGTGCCTATACTTTTGGTACCAATAGCACTATATTTAACTTAATGGGTAACCTTGGCAAGTTACCTTTCCACGGGGACATTTGTTCCTCAACCAATGTCACTACGGTGATTTCCATGTTAACGTATTGATGTCATAAGCTTAGGTCAATAACACTATTTTCCATAATAATTGTACTCATTGCAATTATTACACTTATGGGTGTATAACAACGTAACCCACTATTGAACTTGTACTCAACTATTATAACTGAAAACCTATGAATTTCACTCAACCTTTGTGTTGACCCTTTTAGCATGTTTATCTCAGGTAATTGAGCAACCTATAGCACGAAGTGGCATGGACTTGAAGATGGCTAAACTATTATCAATCAAACTTTATGTTTCTAGATTTTGAGACCTACTTTGTAAAACTCTGATATGATATTCAATGATAACTAAATTTTACAAAACGTCTTTTTTGATTCGTTTTCTATGATTATGTCTATTGATCTATGAAGTAATACCCCAGATTAGCTTTCGCTGCTATATGTCAAAAATAGGGGTGTTACAGGTACTCAAAGGTTCAACAGTGCAAAAGTAACTGACCAACTGAGTGTCACAAATGTGGCAAGAAGGGTCACTGTAACACCCCAATTTTTACAATATAGCAGCGGAAGCTAATCTGGGGTATTACTTCATGGATACAACAATCATAATCATAGAAAACGACTTCAAAAGAGACGTTTGTTCAAAAGATACGTTATCATTCATTTCAAATCAGAGTTTTACAAAGGCAGGTCCCAAAATCTAAAACATCATGTTTGAATGATAACAGTTCAGCCATCTTCGAGTCCATGCCACTCCGTGCCGCAACTTGCTCAATTACCTGAGATAAACATGCTAAAAAGTCAACACAAAGGTTGAGTGAAATTCATAGGTTTGAAATGTAATAGTTGAATACAAGTTATCATAATTGGAAATATTGGTATTGCAGGAATAATTATCATGAAGAACATTATTGTCATAGTGAACAGTATTATCATCCTAAACTCATGAATCACATAAAGAGATATTAAAGAGATATTGGGAGATACTACCCAAAGAGATATTGAGAGATACTACCCAAAGAGATATTGGGAGATACTACCCAAAGAGATATTGGGAGATACTACCCAAAGAGATATTGGGAGATACTACCCAAAGAGATATTTAAGAGATATTAGGAGATATTACCCAAATAGATATCTTTATGTACTTAGGCAATAATATATCAGGATAGCATATAGTTTAGAGAACACTTGCATTCATGGTTTACAGTAGATATCACAGGTTTATAAAGCATGTGAGATTATGAACTCATTAAGTCTTTGAAAAGTAATCACATTGTTATTATAGGCTAAGTATTTGCGAATTTCTTGTGCGAGAAGGAAGAGAAAGGAATAGTGTTTATTTATAGTCTGACCATTAAACGTTAGAATAGTTGGATTTCTTTCAAGCTCATGAGTATTAATTGTGGCTTTTTCTCCCATTAGCTTGTTTTATCTCTATATAAATATGTTTAATAAATAGAGTTGTGCGATTTTTTGGTTAATATTAGTTATAGAAGTTTTAATTGTGGCTTTTTCTCCCATTAGCTTGTTTCACCTCTATATATAAATGTTTAATAAATAGAGTTGTATGTTTTTTTTGGTTAATAATTAGCTAATATAAGTTTTTTTTATGTATATGGGATAAGTAGAATTTAATAATAATCCGAGACTGATAAAAGTTTGCTGCATCTTGCCGGCTCACAACCGATGTTACAGCCTTCTAAAAGGTCGAGGAAGTTACCGAAGTCGAAATATGTTTGCTACATCTTGTCGGAGGCGTGGCCGATGTTGTAGCCTTCTAAAGGACTGAGGTTTAATAATGTTGCTTAATTTTTGTCTTATTTTGTGCCTTAAAGAGCCTAAGGGTATATGGTGCAAATAAGATTGGTCCATTCATGTCTTAAAGAGCCTTAGGGTATATGACATGAATGGTGCCTTGCTTAAGTAGCCTAATAAAAGCCAAATTTTGGTTGCCTCGATGTGGACTTTAATCTTGATGACATTTGATCTTTTGAAAAGGGCTAGGAGCTAATTATTGCGTTCTTAACCGTTACGCTTTATTTTTGGAATTAATAAGTATCGAAATAAAAGTCTTAAAGAGCCTTCGGGTATATGACTTAAGTAAAATCTTGAGATACAAAAGTAGGATTTGCGGGAGGAAAAGTAAGTACACAATTAGTATTTATGAGTAGTGTTAGTGTCATGACTTGTAATTGACAATGATCTTGTTTTTAAGCTTAGCATGGGAAAAGTGAAAAATCGGGGATGATGAAGTTATCTTTTAGACACTTAATTGTGCTTTTTATTCTATGATCCTTAAAGTTACCAATGAGGTAATGAAAACAATACATTATGTCAACACAAATAAGTTGTAGTTAGGTAGTTAATTATCAAGAAAAATCATAAAAAGAGAAAAAAGATTTGAAAATGGGAAATCGGGTGTTTTATAACTTGTGATCTCTTAGCTCTCTCAACAAAAATCTTTGCTACTTTTCAAAGGTTTAGTTTGGGGAAGTTTCGAGGTATTTGGTTATAAGGCATGTGATATTGCGTGAGGACACGCAATCGTTTAGTTTGGGGAATTTTGATAAGTGTTAAATACACATATCCATTTATACCTAAAATGGCCCAAATAAGCCCAAAACAGACCAAAAATGGCAAAAATATGCTTGTATTTGTGTTTTGTGTTTGCAGGTACGGATATATCAAAAATCACATGAAAACCGTCAAAAACGGGCAAACAAGGACACAAGAACGGAAGAGTGAACAAAAGCCGGAAGCCAAAGCCAGAAAAAGTCAAATCTTCAGTCAAATCCAGTTAATCTTGGTCAACAAAAGTCAACCACAAAAGGATAAAACCCAAAATATTTCATTTCAGTCCCTTAAGTTTCAAAAGTTTACACAAAAGGTCCTTGGACTCTTAATGGGCCTTAAAACCCTTAAATTTCCTACCCGGATACTTAAACAAGTCCAAGCCCATTCCAAGCCCAAAAACCTAGCCCATTATCTTTTTTTATAAAACTACAAGGACCATTCTTGTCAATTTAAAAAGTCTTTTTTACCCTATACCTCTTATAACCAACCACAAGGGCCAAATGTGTCATTCTCCCAAAGTCAAACGACTTTTACCCCGTTTTATAGTTAAAAAAAGGCCGAAGCCATGGTTACTATTCTCCCATCGTCCCCAATTTTAACCATGGGTAAAACAAGGGGCAAATCCAAATTAAGGGGTGATTAAGTCAATTCATGGGATCGTTAACAAGATGGAAGGGAAAGATTAGTCAAATTAATAAGCTTTAATTGGTCTACTCAAGGGAATGCCATGTTGGCAGGCAAAGAAGCACAAGGAGAATTGGGATTTACCCTTGGATCACTCAGAGAAGTAACACAAGGGTCACATCAAGGATTGCCAGCATGGCAATCCGTGTGACCCCAAGAAATGATCTAACGGCTATAATCATTGACCCAATGATTGGAAATGTGTACGGTTGAGATTCAGAGGAGCGTGCAGGGGAACTCAAGAGCCTAGAAGCTTCAGCTTGGCATTATAAATAGGCTCTCACCTCACACACACACATCTAGTTTTTTTAAGTAGCTTTTAGATAGCTTAAAATTTCGTTTTTAGCTAAATGTAATTTTCCTTAAATGTTTTGTAATTTCTTTTTAAAGTAATGTAATCAGTTTCTTTTGTTAATGAAATTCAGTTTTTACATTCATAAGCTCTCTCTCTTTTTCATTTGTCCTAAATTTTTAAGCTAAAGCTAAATAAGCTCCTATAAGCTCAACAGCTCTCATGAGTCTTTAAGCTTATGATTGAGCTTAACTCAACCTTAATCATACTTGAATCAAATAAACCAGCTTAAATTACCTTTACTTGTGGATTTAAGCTTTTGGAAGGAGATCTAGAAATGGAAGAGATCTCAAGGACTTTACTCCTAGCTTATTTATAAGCTAGGAGAGCTTGTAGCAAAGCTCTAAGAGCCATTATGCTTCTGATAAGCTGAAGCTCTAGTAAGTTTCTTTTTAATTTCTTTGCTTTTAAATTCTAGCTAAAATAGTTGTCTTATTGCTTTATAACTTAGATCTGCTTATTTGCTTAAAGTAGTAGCTTATTTGTGCTTATTTCTACTTAATATTGCTTATTAGACTATATTGATCATCTGTTTTTAGCTAGCTAGTTATAAATCTTAGTGTTTTCATATCTGTCATTTAAATCTATAAAAAGCCAAAAATATAGTAGCCTAGTCTTAGATCTTAAATTTTAGCTTAATACAGTTGTTAAATTGTGTTTAAATAAGTTGTTATAAGCCCCTAGTTATCTGGTAGTCTAGTTTTCATAAGTAAATTTTAGTTTTAAAAGCTTAATCAATTCTGTCAAGTGCATAAAGGGGTGTTTGGTTTAAACTAATTTGACCTTAAAAAGTCAAGTGTTCTTGTGCAATTCATTTGAGTTAGTTGTGTCATCATTTTAAACTGATAGATTAAGAGTTTTTAGAGTTTAGTTTTCAAAATTTCTAAAGTTATGGTTTAATTTTGGTAATTTAACACCAGGGCACTTTTACCTTCCCTTTAAGCTTGAGAAAATTTGATCTAAGCCTTCCAAGGCTTAGATCTTGCTTGCATTATGTTTTAGCACTCAATTTGAGTAAGTTTAGTGCAGTACTAAACCTCAAGGTTACCTGCACTATTGGTTTTACACTTGTGTCAATTGCATCAGCAGGAACTAAGCTGTTCCTGCTGTCACTTTTTAGCTTAATTTTTAGCTTTTAATTGTAGGATTTAGAGCTCCATTTTCTTATAGCTTATAGCTTAGTCATAGCTTAGTATAGAATAGGCTTTAATTTTCATTTTAAATCTCATTTGCTTTAGTACAATTTAGCTTAAAAGTCACTAAAAAACCAAAAGTACAAAAACAGTTGCAGTTAAGATTTAGCTTCTAAATTTTGATTTCTAGTTTAGAATGTTTGATTTTATGATTTGGATTTATAGTCCACAAGTAGTTTAGCTAGTTTGCAAAGGCTTAAGGTCTGAAATTGCTTTTTGAGCATTTGAGCTTATATAGTTTTTGAGCTTATTGCCTTGTTTCCTGAGTTTACTACTTTCATCATCATTTTCAATTATCTTTAAGTGTTTTCAGTTCAAAGTTCTTTTCATAATCAGCTTAAGCAAATCATAAGCTTTTCAGAACACCTTTTGCTTTTTCATTTGAGCTTAATTTGAGTAGTTTATAGCTGATTTAGTGAAACCTTAGGCAAAGGGCCCCTTTCTGCAACAGCTTATTGATAAGCTGATTAAAAGCTTATTAGTGGTTTTCAGCTAGTGTTCTCTTCATTAAAAGTGCTTAATTTTGTGTCCTTTTTAAGTCCTAATATTCAGTTTTTCATAAAAAGCAAAAATAAAAAAAGGCAAAAAGGGGGTTAACCACATTCGAACCTGAGACCTCACCTACACAAACCACACGCCTTACCACTGCCCTTGGGACTTGTCACATGTCCAACTTTGCTTCAACAAATAGTTAACCACGTTTTTATTTCTTATTTTTTTTATAAAAACCGTAGCTTATCATAGGGCTTATAGAGCTTATTTGTTAAGCTGAGCACTTCCTTTTATTTTCCTAACTTCCTAGTTGCATTTTAGATTTATCCTGTTTTTTTGTTAATTTTTCATTAAGTTTTGTATTTTTTATCATTTTTGTTATCTTCTAGTTTTCGAAAAGCAATTAAAAATAGAAAAAAGTTTTAAAAAATTACAAAAAAATAGTTTTTAGGTTTATAAAAAATAGCTTTAGTTTTACATAAAGAAAAATCATTTACACTCTTTTTAGATTTTAATTTTCATTTTTAGGCTTTTATTTTTAATTTTTAAAATAGGAATTTAATTTTTAAAATAGTTAAAAATAGTTTTCTTTGCTTTTATAGTATTTTAGATTTTTCTAAGCTTAAAAGTTATTTTTCCCAATTTTTAGGACTTTATTTGCTATTTTTTAGAATTTAATTAGATTTAAATAGATTTTAATTCATAAAAAATTCAAAAATAATCAATTTTTTTTTCTTTTTCCTAAAATTTTCTTTTGTCTTATTTTAGGTTTAGAAATTTAGTTTGCATTTTTAGGATTTAATTTTGATTTACTTGCTTATTTGTCGCGTTTTATTTGTTTCCCGTTTACTTTTTTTAGTGTTTAATTGCTTTAAATTGTTCATTTTTACTTGTTGCTCTTATTTGGTAGTTATAGATCATAAAAATATCTTTGCTTTCATTCAAATCATAATCCGAGCTTAAACGTGGTTTCAATTGCACAAGTCGTTGGGGAAACGACCCGGGTGATCAATCTTACCCGGTTTAATATACGTATTATATATTATATTATATATATTTTTAAGAGTGAATTTTATCAAGGGTAACTTGGTAATTTTCTTAATTGCTCTTTGGAATATTATTATAGTATTTTATTTTAATGTGTGTATAAAACTACCACAATCAGTTTTTGGCGCCGTTGCCGGGGACTTGTGTTAAAGATTCCGTCGTTTTACGTTTGTTGATTTGGTTTGAAGATCCTTTCGTCCTCGAAAGTTTCATTTTTGTTAAATATTTCAAAAATCCAAAAAAAAATAAATCATTCCCTGTCCATTCAATTCATTCAACATGGTCATCATTACTTCGCCAATGTCCACTACCCCACCCCTCCCAACCTTAGCCACAGTAAAAAAGAAAGATATAAAACAAATATTGTATTCTTCACGAACTCCGTCCCCCCTCCTCTTGATTCGGCAATAGTCGGCCATCACTTTGGGTCCTCATCCTTTGCGGCATTATCTACACGAGAGAGAACATGGGCAACGTTAGGTATGTAGGAAGATTAACATATATCTAGAATACCATAATATATATATAAATATCCCCCTTCACACACAGTAATACCACTTAATGGTTCACATCAATTTGTGTTAACGGTATGAACCAATACGAGTAAGTTGTGATACTTATTATAACAACGTTGGCCACCATATTGTATATCCGCATCCTTTCCCAGTCGTACTCAGTATTGAGCTCACACATCTCAATGACTGACATAACTAAAGCACCAAACCGTGAACACACAAAAGCAAGCAAAAGCGGATGACCGCGCACATAAATCCTATACGCACTAAATGACAGATCTTAGGTTATAGTCAAGGCCAACCCACTAGTTCTCTATAACCTTGCTCCTGATTACTAAACTGTCCAAATCCCTTGACAAAGGCGAAACTCAGAATGCAACAAATGATCAAATCAATACACAAGATACAATATAGAGAAAAACTACAATGCATAAACTTCAAGTGTTACGAAGACCATCAACCTCGAACAACCTCAAGTGATGTCCCAAATCATAACCAAATCCATATTCTCTTACAATTCCGATTGCCCACACAGGGGTCCAAATCCAAACTTAAACCAAAACTTCCAAATACTAAGAACCAAACAAATAAACAAGCAAAGCTTCACATGAAAAATCCACACGGGATACTTCTAAGCCTGCTATCACATATCACCAACCTATTCATCTTTCACTTCACCTGAAAATGAAACTCGAAAACGTCAACAATAATGTTGGTGAGCTCGTAGGTTTGAACTTAAACCAAAAGTTGTGCCAATATCTCAAAACAGTGGACAATAGTGCAATATGACAGTGAATATATGCAAATCACCCATGACTTAGCATCCTCGCTAATCTCGCTAGTCGATCACCATGCCCTAGCATCCCCGCTAGTCATGAAAACAACATATATCAATGCTCTTGGAGTCGCAAATTCAACATGTCACTTACGCACCTAAAGGGCCTACCAGCTGGAGCACTATATTAGGGCAGGACCACAATAGACATGGTAATTCCTTGCCAATCACCCTTGCCGTGCCAAACACAATACACGCAAGTAAAATCACAACCCTTGACATGTCAAATACAGTACATGCAAGTAAAATTACATCACATATATTCACATAGCAATCATAAGCACATAATTGTCCTAAAAACAAAACCACGCTTCGCACAATTTAAAAAAAATAGTTCAAAACACATTTGAGTATCATTTTTCCCAAAGGAAAAACAGTAGAAAAATAGGACTACGAGAACTCACCTCAAGCAAGTCTTAAACAACCAAATCTCAATCACACAAGCAAATGCAACGAAACTCCGGCGATGCACACGACCTAGTCAGTGATTTTGGCCTTAAAATAGTACAGATTTTGGTACCCGTAAAACAACTATAAAAGAATAAAAATACTAAAATATAGATAATTATATTGCAAATATGTTTGTATTGTGTTTTTAAGTCTTACAGGTATAAAGGATTGAAAACGAAGCAAAAACGGCAATATCGGGTGACATTTCGACTGACGTTTTCACATATCGAGGTCCAAACGAAGAGGTATTGTCTGAATATTCTGCGATCACACCATAGTAAAAAATTATTGGAAAGAGCACGAAAATACGAGTCCAACGGTACCGGCCTTTCATAATTAAACCTTTTTATTTTGACCCTTTTTTGTCCCTGTTTGAACCTTTCTTATTAAATTGACTTGGACCAAATTCAAAAAGGGTCTAATATATAATTTTGCATATATATTATAGAGGGTATGCCCAGCTCAGCTGGTAACTCCTCCACCTCTCAAATGAGAGGTCCCTAGTTCGAAACATGCTGAGGGGTTTATCCCCCTCACGACCCGACCCGACCCAGACCCGGCCCATGACCCGATCTAGACCTGGCCCATAACTCGACCTGACCCGGCCCAATACCTGACCCGACCCGGCAGTTGACTTACCGTCGACCACCGTTGACTGGTGGTCCGGCGGTGGTCCAGCGGTGGTCAACGGTGGTCCGCCACCGTTGACCGTCGCCGTTGACCGGTGGTCCGGCGGTGTTGACCGCCGTTGACCGCCGTCGTTGACCACCGTTGACTGGTGGTCCGGCGGCGGTTGACCGGCGGTTGACCAACGGTGGCTGAACAGTGAAAATGCCACGTGGCACCACTCAGGTGGTAACACGTGGCGCTTCTAATGATTGGTGTCAGATGTGCAGGTACGAGGTACGAGGTACTGTAGCAGTCCGAGATGTCAGTACACGTCAGTACGAGGTACTGTTCAGGTGACGGCTGGACCAATCAGATGGTGACACGTGGCACTGGCGTGTGTCAGTCCGAGTACTGGTAAGCAGACCGTACGAGTAGGCATGGCAATAAATGAAGGCGGTTTGGTGGAGTGTGCAAAAAGACCAAAAATAACACCATAGATCCAGCAATATAATTGATGGAGCTTGAAAGGACGAAAAATACCCACACGCCACTTGGGCAATAAAAGAAACAACGCACACACATTTTGGAAGGGGGAATTTAGTGAGAGAAATTTTAGAGAGTGAAATTTTAGTGTGTTTTTTAGTGTAGGTTAGTTTTTAGGAGTAGTATAATTTTGTTTTAGCTTATTGTATAAGCTTTTTTTAAGCTTATTATTTGCTTATTGTAATCAACTCCTTGAGCTTATTAATGAAGATATTTAAGGTTGGTATTAATTTATTGCTTATTATTTCTTGAAGCATGATTTTTTATGCTATAATTCTTTACTCTTTCTCTCATTTGCTTATTTCTAAATAAGCCAAAGCTAAAGCTTATTTTATGATCCGTCTCTTAAGCTTATATTCTAATAAGCTTCTTTAAGACTTATTATAGACTAGCTTATTTTATATTGTTTTGATTTAGAGCTTTTCGCTTGAGCTATTTAGCTTATTTTCGAGTGCATTATTTTCTAACTTATTGTTTTTAGACTAATCCTTAAATACCCTCCTCTTGTTCACTTGATGAACACCTTTGGTTCGGGATGGATTAGATCCAAAAAATAATAATCTAATATTTCTAGCTTATTTTTACATCAATTTATGTTTTTAAATCAGCTTATTTTTCTTAGATCAAAATCCTTAATATACCCGATCCGAGTTCACTTGATTGAACACCTTAGTTTCGGGAGGATTTAGATCTAAAGTTATCATCTTTTTATTAGCTTATTTTGTCAAACTTTTTCAATTCCCTTATTTCTCATTTCCAATCCTTCAACATCTAAGGCCGGAGCATAAGTGTCTTAGAAGTTAATAAATATATAAAGTTTTGATCCTTTTTTAGTTTTTATGAACATAATTAGTAGATAAAGTTTACACCTTTATTCGCAGAATTAGTGAAGTAAAAGCTTTAAATGAAAAACTTAATTGTTTACCTTTAAAGTTTGAGGGTAAGATACAGGTGGTTTTTATATCATTGCGGTTCTTCATTCGGTTACCATTTTTTCCCTTTTTAATACTAGTAGTTTAGAATTATTAGCTTAAAATGTTTATGTTTGATCTTATGATTGTTGCTAGTTTATTTGTTATGATTAGTGAGTAGTTAACTTGTGCTTGCTAAGTGATTAGTGATTTGGAATTTAGGTGCGGGTTTAAAAAGGTTTAAAAAATTAATAGTCATTAGAATTTTCCAATTTACATACCGTCATTTATTTTTAATGCAATTTAAATACTTGTCATTTATTTTATTTTAAAAAGCATTTTACTTTACTTGTCATTTAATTTCTTAAAATTTTTACGGAAGGATTTTAATTCGTTAAACCTAAACCCGCACTTAATGAACATTTCACGTCACTTAGCAAGCATTTTCGTCATTTATATCCTTTAGATCAATCTTAGTATAATTAGACACATTGTATACTTTCTAACAAATGCATTTGATATTGAATTGGAAGCTACACATATATTTTGTTATCATTGCAGGACTTATTCTTAACATCAACAATTTGGTGGACTTCATTACAAAGTTGTCGTCAACAAAAGTATTTGAGCAACTCGTTCAGAAGATTAGCATTCGATGCTTGAAATATATACATTAAATTGAGGAGGAGCATTATGCGCACTGCACTCTTTTCCTTCATCAAGTTTTTATCCCATTGGGTTTTCTTGATAAGGTTTTTAATGAGGCAGTATATACCGTATGATAAACGCTGAATATCCAAGGAGGAGTGTTGTAAAATAATACTAATGGGCTTATGTATATTCACCATTATCTCAACCGGCCCGTTAGGGTTTACATGTATTTATCTTCCCTATAAATACTTGATACTTGTAACCTCTTGGATTGATATACCTGAATAAGAATTCTCCATTCTCCTCATTCTTCTCTTATTCTTGTGTTCTTGTTCTTTACATTTATAACAAAAATCAAAATATATAAAAATTGTCCTAAAAAATAAATAAATAAACAAAGTTGGTAAAAGAACACCAACAAATAATACCTTCAATTGAGGTATTATCATAAATAAGTTCCGGTGAACTTGAAAAGTTCCCAAATCGAACCAAAGATTCAAAAACTTGCCATTTGTGTCACTTACGAAGTACGGCTCACCTTGAAAAGCAATTTTTGAGAGCTACCGTGAAGTAAGTTGATTATTTGGTTTTAAGTTGTCTTTCGTGTACCCTTAAAATTCATTGTTTTTAAAAAAAAAAAATTAAATAAATATAAAACCCTAAAAATATTCTCCTTTATCCTCTTATCCGTTTAATTCTTTTCTTTAACCCTCTAATTGTTTAATTCTTGATGTCTACATTCGGGCTTAA
>BQNB010091328.1:2500-24743 GCA_026074375.1 Tanacetum coccineum
CGAACAAAGTAAATAGAATTAATATAAGTATTGGGAATAACATAGTGTTATCTGATTCATAAGGATACAAAGAAGTCTTGGTATTCCCTAAATTAGGAATCGAAAGAAAAGGTTGGATCAGATTTCTTACATTGTCATCAATTAGATCTACTTTATTTGAAAAAAAGGAAGGACGGCCACTCTTGTTCATTTTTAATAAAGTTACCAAACGAAAGTTTTTGTTACTTATTTTTGAACCCTCTTTACCCCATAGAGATATTGAATACAAGGGGGTATTCCTTTTTCCACTGTAATTTTGAAAATGAACGTTTAAATGTCCTTCAAAAGTAAGTAAATAGATTCGACACATATAAAATGCGGTTAATCCCGCGGTAGACCAAGCTATTATTGCAAAAATAGGTGAATACAACCAACTATCATTAAGAATTTCATCTTTCGACCAAAAACAAGCAAGAGGTGGAATACCACAAAGAGAAAGTGTACCTAATAAAAAAGAATTTTTAGTAATTGGTACATGTTTTGTTAAACCCCCCATAAGAACCATATTCTGACTTTTTTTTGGACAATATCCAACAAGAGTTTCCATTGAATGAATAACGGATCCCGACCCTAAGAACAATAACGCTTTTGAATAAGCATGAGTAATCAAATGAAATAAGGCACTGCGATAAGACCCCATACCTAGAGCTAACATCATATAACCCAATTGAGACATTGTGGAATAGGCTAAACCCCTCTTAATGTCTTTTTGAGCAAGAGCTAAAGTAGCTCCTAAAAAAACCGTTATTATCCCTATCAAAGAGATAAAATTCATTATGTGGGGTATGACTATGAAAAGAGGCATAAGTCGAGCTACAAGAAATATTCCCGCTGCTACCATCGTAGCAGCATGTATAAGAGCCGAAATAGGAGTCGGCCCTTCCATTGCATCAGGTAACCATACATGAAGGGGAAATTGTGCAGATTTAGCAATAGCACCGGCAAATAATAGAACAGCGCACAAAGTAACAAATAAAAAATTGACCTCATTATTCGAAATCAAGTTATTCAATATTTGGAATAAATCACGAAATTCGAAACTCCCCGTTACCCAATAAAACCCTAAAATGCCTAATAATAAACCAAAATCGCCAACACGATTAGTTACAAACGCTTTTTGACAAGCCTTTGCTGCAACAGGTCGTGTGAACCAAAATCCTATTAATAGATACGAACACATTCCAACTAATTCCCAAAAAATATAAATTTGTATCAAATTTGAACTAGTAACTAATCCCAACATGGAAGTACTGAAAAAACTCATATAAGCAAAAAATCTCAAATACCCGTGATCATGAGACATATAATTATCACTATAAATAAGAACTAAAATTCCAACAGTAGTGATTAATATTGACATAATAGAAGTAAGTGGATCAATCAAGTATCCAAATTCTAAAGAAAAATCATTATTGATAATCCAAGACCATACATATTGATAGACAGAACTGCTATTTATTTGCTGAATAGAAAGATTTATGGAAAAAATCATGACTATACTTAACAATAAAACGCTCTGAAAAGCCCACATACGACGAAGACTTTTTGTTGCCGTCGGAAAAATAAGAAGTCCCAACCCTATTAACATAGGAACTGGAAGTGGAAGCAAAGGTATTATCCACGCATATTGATATGTCTGTTCCATAAAAAAAGTGTTTTTTTCTTAATTAATTGTTTCCGATTCACCGGATCTTAGCTCTTTCGAAAAAGTAAATAAAAAATAAAGATATGCACTAACTTATTTAATAATTTATATTTATATTAGTATTTATTCTGAGTCTTTTCAAAATTGTTCAAATATGCAAAACAAGAAGTTACAATTGGTCAAATGATATAACCAAGTGACATATAAAAACGAATACTTATAATAGGAAAATAAAAAAAGAATCATTATTATTATGATAATTTCTCGTAATAATATTATTCATATTCATAGAGCAAGGATAAAAATTGAGGCTAAAAAGAGTACTTGATGCTAATATGAATTAGAGGATTAACTAAGGTCGTTGGTCTAATGAAAAAAAACCTCTTGATTTTAGTTAGTTTATTTTAACTCATTAACTAATTCATTATGGGATTGATTGTTTTCCATTTCAATCAAAACAATTTATTAGGAATATTTGGAAAGTTTATAAGATTATAGCTCTAAAATGAACTTTTTATCGAGCAAGGATAAAAAATGACTGAGATCCTTTTTTATCAAACTACATACCCTTTAACAGATTTTTTACTAGTCTCATTCAAGTTTTAAAGTTTAGGTGTATTTTTTTTTCAAGTTTTACTAAAAAAAGACTCAATTTATTAGGCAAAAGTTTACAAGTTTTATTACATGTAAATAAAATATAGAATGACTACAATAAAGGTATTTTAGGTTCTTTATTTCTTTTGATTTCTATCCCATAGCAGATGAGATATAAACAACGAGAACTAAGAGTTCCAAACCAAAAATTTTTGGTTTTACAAATAGTGTATGGCAAAATTTTGTTATTTCGAGTCATTTTTGATAAAATTTTCACGGATCTTTGATGTATCTAGATTTCTATTAAGAGAATCTTTTAGAAAAAAAAATAAATAATGAATAAGATAAGAAATAATAATTCGTTTTGAACAATAGATGTCTTTCACATCCAACTATAACAATGACTAACTTCTTCTTTTTTAAATGGCAGTTCCAAAAAAACGTACTTCGATATCAAAAAAGCGTATTCGTAAAAATATTTGGAAAAGGAAAGGATATTGGGCGGCATTAAAAGCTTTGTCATTAGGGAAATCTCTTTCTACCGGGAATTCAAAAAGTTTTTTTGTACGACAAACAAACAAGTCCTAAAATATTATATTGGAATAATTTTGAATGGATTTGACTAAAAAAATTGGATCAGTAATTTGTTAATTTAATATTAAAATTAATATAAAATTAACAATTGGCAGTTCCTATTCTAATCAATATGAAATAGACTCTTAATCTTATAAAAAGAAGACGTATTCTTCATTTCTAAATTCTAAAATAAAAAAGAATATAATATAATAAATATATATAAGATTTTTTATTTTAGTATATTTTCATTCATATTTTGGTGGTGGGGAGTCTTCTTTTCCCCATCGACCTTTACAAGAATAAATAATGAAAAAAAAAATGATATTTATCAGGAAGGGCAGATAGAATATTTTTAGTTCAAATTAATTAATTGTTCAAACTAATCCATTCCGTGTTAAAGATTTTTGGATCACTTTCTGACTTCTTAATTTCTTATATTATAATATTAAATTAAATTTATTTTCCATATATATCCAATTTTCAGCCCAATCAATAATCAATAAAAGAACTTAATTGTTGAGATATTATGTACAAGTGGCAATTTGGAGTAATCCAAAATAGACATATTTTAGATTCATTGATAAAATTGAGTTTGTGTTTCAAATGGAATTTATTAAATCAGATAAACCAGAAATAATGACAATAAAAGAAAAAAGTTTTTTAGTCTATCGAAGAATTCTATAGTTGCAAAAATCGTATTTTAGAATCGGCTAAACTACGTCAAAGCCCTAAAACGAGACACCTTAAAGAAACTACTGAACCTTTAAATTGACTTTTTTGAACTCTTTTTTTTTTCTTTACTAAAAAAAACTTATTTGAGTGAATTGACTTGTTCAATCTCGACGATTGAATTATAAATAGGTTATTATGAGTTCGAGCAAGCCGCTATGGTGAAATCGGTAGACACGCTGCTCTTAGGAAGCAGTGCTAGAGCATCTCGGTTCGAGTCCGAGTGGCGGCATGCCATCTTCTAAAAGATATCAAATAGATCCTATAATAAAATTAAATTAAATTCCCAATTTATATTTCTTAATTAATACGGGGGGATTCCCCGTTTTTTCATTTTTATGATATTTTCAACTTTAGAGCATATATTAACTCATATTTCCTTTTCTATTGTTTCAATTGTAATTACAATTCATTTGATAAGCTTATTGGGCAATCAAATTAGAAAACCATATTATTCGTCAGAAAAGGGGATGATAGCGACTTTTTTATGTCTAACAGGATTGTTAATAACTCGTTGGATTGATTCGGGCCATTTTCCACTAAGTGATTTATACGAATCATTAATTTTTCTTTCATGGAGTTTCTCCCTTATTCATATAGTTCCTTATTTCAAAATAAGAAAAAATTATTTAACAACAATAACTGCCTCAAGTACTATTTTTACCCAAGGCTTTGCTACATCGGGTCTTTTAAATGAAATACATAAACCCACAATATTAGTACCCGCTCTACAATCGGAATGGTTAATAATGCACGTAAGTATGATGATATTGAGCTATGCGGCTCTTCTTTGCGGATCATTATTATCAGTAGCACTTCTAGTCATTACATTTAGAAAACTTTTTTATAGTTCTAAAAGTAAGAATTTATTAAAATTAAATGGGTCATTTTCTTTTGGTGAAATCCAATACAAGAATGAAAGCAACAATATTTTTCAAAAAAAAGCTTTTTTTCCTGTTAACAATTATTACAAGGCCCAATTGATTCAACAATTAGATTATTGGAGTTATCGTGTGATTAGCCTAGGATTCATCTTTTTAACCATAGGTATTCTTTCAGGAGCAGTATGGGCTAATGAAGCGTGGGGATCATATTGGAGTTGGGATCCAAAGGAAACTTGGGCGTTTATTACTTGGATCGTATTCGCAATTTATTTGCATACTCGAACAAATAAAAATTTGCAGGGGACAAATTCTGCAATTGTGGCGACTATAGGTTTTCTTATAATTTGGATATGCTATTTTGGGGTCAATCTATTAGGAATAGGGCTACACAGTTATGGTGCATTTACGTTAACCTCTAGTTAAACTAAAGAAAAGTTACAAACAGAATACGGTATATATAAAAGACTTTGCGTCAACCGGCGAGAACCATGTGAATCAAGTAGTGTAGTGATTCACGCGGTTCTCGCAAAGACCAAGCGGATTGGGTGAAAATTCAAATTCATATTTTGTTTTTACTTTATTTTAAATTTAATAAAATAAAAATACTTTTATTTTTTCTTTAAAAAACTATCTATAAAAATAATTAGATAGAATACCTTCAACCTTGTCAACTGATAGTGAAAGAACAAAATCGGGATACATACCAATACCTATTACAGGTAGAAAAATGGAGATGGAAACAAATAACTCGCGCGGTCCAGAATCAAAAACATAAGAGTTTGGAGTATTAAATAACTTGTATCCATAGAACATCTGGCGTGACATAGATAATAAATAAATAGGAGTTAATATCATTCCAATTGCCATTACAAAAGTGATGGCAATTTTGGGCATTAAAAGATATTTTTGACTGGTAATTATTCCTAAAAAGACTATAACTTCTGCAACAAAACCACTCATACCCGGTAATGCAAGGGAAGCCATGGAAAAGCTACTGAACATCGTAAATATTTTTGGCATGGGGATAGCTACTCCGCCCATTTCGTCGAGATAAACAAGACGTATTCTATCATAACTCGTTCCTGCCAAGAAAAAGAGTGCAGCACCAATAAATCCATGAGAGATTATTTGTAAAATAGCTCCATTGAGTCCCGTATCGGTTATAGAAGCAATTCCTATAAGTATAAAACCCATATGAGATACCGAGGAATAGGCTATTCTTTTTTTTAAATTACGTTGGCCGGGAGATGTTGAAGCTGCATAAATTATTTGTATTGTACCTACTATCATCAACCAAGGAGAAAATATAGAATGAGCGTGTGGTAATAATTCCATATTAATCCGAATCAATCCATACGCTCCCATTTTTAATAAAATTCCGGCTAGAAGCATACAAGTACTGTAATGTGCCTCTCCGTGGGTATCCGGTAACCATGTATGTAGGGGTAGAATCGGTAATTTGACAGCAAAAGCGATAAAAAATCCAATATAGAATATTATTTCCAAAGCCACAGGATACGACTGATTAACTGATGTTTCAAAATTTAATGTTGGTTCATTAGAACCATATAAACCGATACCCAGAACTCCCATTAAGAGAAAAATGGAACCCCCCGCCGTGTACAAAATAAATTTTGTGGCTGAATAGAGACGTTTCTTTCCTCCCCACATGGATAGAAGTAGATAAACCGGAATTAATTCTAATTCCCACATGATAAAAAAAAGTAAAAGGTCCCGAGAAGAAAATGATCCTATTTGACCACTGTACATTGCTAACATCAAGAAATGGAATAATCGAGAATCCCGAGTAACAGGCCAGGCCGCTAAGGTAGCTAAAGTTGTGATAAATCCTGTTAATAAAACGGGTCCTATAGACAGTCCATCTATTCCTAATTTCCAACGGAAATCAAAAAAATCGATCCATTTATAGTCGTCTACTAGTTGGATTAATGGATCGTCCAATTGGAAATGATAACAGAATGCATAGGTTGTTAGAAGAAGTTCTAACATGCATATACATATAGTATACCCCCTCTTCGGGTTGTTTCATGCCATAAATAAACTCGAACACTCAAGAAATCCGTTGGGCAGGCGGATTCGCATCTCTTACAGCCGACACAATCCTCTGTTCTTGGAGCGGAAGCTATTTGTTTGGCTTTACATCCGTCCCAAGGTATCATTTCTAATACATCCGTAGGACAGGCTCGGACACATTGAGTACACCCGATACATGTATCATAAATCTTTACTGAATGCGACATTGGATCGATATTTTTGAACGTAATAAAGTTTCAATCTAGTAAATTGATAAATGAATTATATATTTAAATACTAATACTAGATGAATCGATGAGTTACCCGGTTTTTTCTGGATTGACAGTGCCAAACTACTTTGATTTCTTATCTTTGTGATAACATGATCATACCTTACGTGGCACACATGCTAATTTGAATTGATTTATGAAAATTCTAATTTTATTTTAATAGGATAATATTACTTATTCAACAAATTAGCTTGATTTATACGAGTTGATTTTCTGTTACGATAAATTGATGAAACAATAGCGAGTCCAATAGCGGCTTCAGCAGCTGCAATAGCTATAACAAAAATGGAAAAAATTGCTCCTTTTAATTGACGACTATCAAAAAAATCAGAAAATGTTACAAAATTGAGATTAACCGCATTTAATATAAGTTCAAGACACATAAGAGCCCTAACCATATTTCTACTTGTAATCAATCCATATAGACCGACAGAAAATAAATAGGCACTCAAAACAAGTACATGTTCGAGCATCATTAACCAACTCCTTATCAATCTCGATTCATTTCAATATGAACAACAATTTAACCAATTGGATTGACTAGAATAATGAAATAAAGGAATATATTGGGAATAGATCAAACTAATAAAGACTTTCTATTTTATATCCAAAGTCAAATAGAAAAAGGAAATGCATGGGATAGCTCATAACAAGGTTTTTCCGGTTCTAAAGAGTTATTATTGACGAGCTACAGCAATTGCGCCGATTAACGCAACTAAAAGAATTAGTGAAATAAACTCAAACGGAATAAAAAAATCTGTTGATAAATGAATCCCAATTTGTTGACTTATTTTAGTATATTTTCATTCATATTTTGGTGGTGGGGAGTCTTCTTTTCCCCATCGACCTTTACAAGAATAAATAATGAAAAAAAAAATGATATTTATCAGGAAGGGCAGATAGAATATTTTTAGTTCAAATTAATTAATTGTTCAAACTAATCCATTCCGTGTTAAAGATTTTTGGATCACTTTCTGACTTCTTAATTTCTTATATTATAATATTAAATTAAATTTATTTTCCATATATATCCAATTTTCAGCCCAATCAATAATCAATAAAAGAACTTAATTGTTGAGATATTATGTACAAGTGGCAATTTGGAGTAATCCAAAATAGACATATTTTAGATTCATTGATAAAATTGAGTTTGTGTTTCAAATGGAATTTATTAAATCAGATAAACCAGAAATAATGACAATAAAAGAAAAACGTTTTTTAGTCTATCGAAGAATTCTATAGTTGCAAAAATCGTATTTTAGAATCGGCTAAACTACGTCAAAGCCCTAAAACGAGACACCTTAAAGAAACTACTGAACCTTTAAATTGACTTTTTTGAACTCTTTTTTTTTTCTTTACTAAAAAAAACTTATTTGAGTGAATTGACTTGTTCAATCTCGACGATTGAATATAAATAGGTTATTATGAGTTCGAGCAAGCCGCTATGGTGAAATCGGTAGACACGCTGTGGGTAGTTGTTGACTATTACTTACAGGGTTCTAAAAAGTGCGCTATAGCGGTGCCACAACGACGCTATAGCGCGAGGCGTGGCCTCCGCGTTACGAAACAGGCCAAGGCGTCGTCTTTAGGGGTGACGTGCAATAAAGCGTGATAATGCGTGATAAAACGCGCTATAGCTCAAGGCGTGTCGCCTTTTTTTGAAGCTTTTAAGAGATTTACTAGACTTAGGCTTATTTACAAGTATTTATGATTTGAGTTGTATGTGATTCGGGCTTAGTAACTCCATAACTCAATTTTAAGCATAGTAGTTAACTAATACTGACCACTCTATAAACATTTTTTGCCGCCTTGAGTCACGCCTTAAAAACGCCATGACGCAACGCTTCACGTTAAAGCTTGAGGCTTGGCTATGCCGCCACGCCACGCTTCACGCTATTTACAACCTTGATTACTTATCAGATTTTGCTCTACAATCTGGCTTGCTTTTGTAGTCCAAATGATCCTGTACCATGATGTATTTGGAATAGTAGTAATTAGTGAAAAAAATACTCCCGGAAGTTACTCCATCTCCCACGGTCCAAAGGTGGAAATCTTTGGAACATATGGAACCATTTATGAACATCACAGCAAAAATGATTAAAACATTTATGGCTCCTACGTAAATAAGGAGCTGCGCGGCAGCTACAAAATGCGAGTTTGATAGAATATAGAATAAAGATATACAAACAAAAACAAATCCCAACGAAAAGGCAGAATAAATGGGATTGGGAAGTAATACTACTCCCAGACCCCCTAATATAAGACCCAATCCCAGAAAGACTAAAAGAAAATCATGTATTAGTCCAGGTAAATCCATTATATATAAAATAAGAGATAAATAAATCAAAATCTTTCATAACTTTATTGACACCTAGTCAGGAAAAAAGAAGGAAATCTGCTTTTTTATAATAGTTCTTAATTATTATTAAATTAAAAATTCCATTTTCATGGATATGGATATGGATTGATGTAGATATAGTTATTGGCCTAATCTCTCGAAAGAGTAATTTAAATCTATATATTTGCAAATCCTCAATATAGTCATAGAAATCTATTTAATTTAATATAAATTAAAACATGATTCTCGTCTCCTAATCAATATAATCAATATAATTATGAATATATTAATAAAATTCTAGTTATTCACCAAATAAAAATTATTCACCAAATAAAAAGCCTCATTCTTTTAGATCAAAATGAGTTATTAAGTTTTTATTTCAGGCAAATTTAAAATTGTTCGAATTGTGTAATCGTCAATTACTGACATTGGTAACCGACCCAAAGCAATTTGATTATAATTCAATTCGTGACGATCATAAGTAGAAAGTTCATATTCTTCAGTCATTGATAAACAATTTGTTGGACAATATTCAACGCAATTACCACAAAATATACATACTCCAAAATCAATACTGTAATTAAGCAATCGTTTCTTTCTAATATCAGTTTCCAATTTCCAATCAACAACGGGCAGATCTATAGGACATACGCGAACACATACTTCACAAGCAATGCATTTATCAAATTCAAAGTGGATTCGGCCGCGGAAACGCTCGGATGTAATCAATTTTTCATAGGGGTATTGAATAGTTACAGGTAAACGATTCGCGTGTGATAAGGTAATCATAAAACCTTGACCAATATACCTTGCGGCTCGTACTGTTTGTTGGCCATAATTCATGAACTCAGTTACCATAGGGAACATATCGTGAATATCTATAAAAAATAGGATACTTGTTTCTTTCTCTTGTTTGGGACAAGTCATGAATATAGAAGTATTTTTACAGTGAAAGAAGTTGGGAAGAAGTTGTTAATAATAGATTACCTAGAGAAATAGGTAAAAGAAATTTCCATCCAAGATTTAATAATTGGTCCATTCTCAGTCTCGGTAAAGTCCATCTTGTTGCGATAGGAATGAACAAGAACAAATAAGTTTTAGCTAATGTAATAAAGATACCAATTATTGTTCCAAAGACTCTACCCCTTTTAGTAATTTCAAAAAGCTCGGGAACAAATATGTATGGAATAGAAAGATTCCAACCCCCCAAGTAAAGAACTGTTACGAATAATGAAGAAACTAGTAGATTTAAATATGAAGCAACGTAAAATAAACCAAATTTGATACCGGAATATTCGGTTTGATAACCTGCTACTAATTCTTCTTCTGCTTCTGGTAAATCAAAAGGTAATCGTTCACACTCTGCTAGGGAAGAAATTAGAAAAACTAGAAATCCTATAGGTTGACGCCACAAATTCCATCCCCAAAAACCATATTTTGACTGCGCTTCAACTATATCAACGGTACTTGAACTGTTAGATAATCATAGTGGATGATAACATCACTGTTCCCACCCCTATTGCAGAACCGTACATGAGATTTTCACCTCATACGGCTCCTCAAAGGTCACAAATAAATCTAAGGACCCGTCCTTTATTATTTTTCTTGATATGTTTGTAGGATAGATAGAGATAAAATGAAATCTATTGTAAGGTCCCCATTAGACACTGGAATTCTGTCTGCTATATTTATTTATTTTTATACTATAATAAAATAAAGTGCTTCTGAATTCATCTTATCTTTTAATAATTTAAATTCTTCTTTGTTGAGTAATAACTTAATCCTTGAATAAAATCTTTCTTGTAACAATATCTATAGACATTTCAACCTAACGTTTTCAATTACGAAATCCAATTAGACGTTGCATTAGTTCATGAATCATGACAAGAATTCTATCTCTATATAGAGAAAGAAAAAACGAGATTTTTTTCTAGCGCATTAAGTCTTTCGATTTTTTTCGTTCCTATTCTCCTTTCTCAAAAAAGGGGACCTTAAACAAAGTTAAAGGATAGAGTTAACACATCTTTTCCCAAAAGAAGTATTTTATTAACCAACATAAAAAAAATGTTGTCATGCTAACATATCATAATGTAAGTGTTTAAAAACTAAAATATTTTTAACCATACTAAAGGTTTTGTCCCAATGACTTTTTATTAGTATGACCTAGTAAAGTTTTATGGTCGTGCTAATCACAGCCCAGAGAATGAAAAAAAAGACCAGATAATATTGGTCTACTAATAAAGTTTTTAAATAAACCAATACAAAACTACTAAAATAAAATTTTAAAAAAACATGCAAGAGTTTGAAAACAAGTTACACCCAACTCATCGTTGATGCAGATTTTAAATACATCTGAATCTAGCTACTTGAACATACAGCTGAAATAGTTTATTTCTCTGTTAATTTGAAATATGTCATCACATCACTTTATTTTCATGTATCAAAAATTTAGTGCATGATACAGCGTAAATCTTCCCGATGCATAAACCCACTCCATGCTAAAAGTTTATGTTTTATTCAAATAAAAGTGCTAAGTACTTAACAACCGTAAATACAATTTGTGTCCGCGCGACCTAAAAAATGATAAAATAAAATCCTATCGTAAACGAACATATATAAATAATACTATAGATGAAATCATTCTCGTTATGCATAAATACCAACATTTATGTTTAAATTCGCAAGTGCGTGTGCTATATGGATCCGACATAAAAAGGAAGGATTAGAAAAGGAACCAAAAAATTTTAGTCCCTTATTCATGAGCACTTATACAAAACTTATCCTTATCTCCGAGGTATCACCGACTTCTTTCAGTCCTTAATCACACCAAGAGAACAAAGGTAATATCCATATCCTTCCCAAAATCCCATATCCTTCTTAACCTGCTGCTTGTACATTTATTGAATCCCAGTTTTGGGTGCACACCCAACCCCATTTTGGTGTGGGAACATTGACCCCCAATTGACATTCAATTGTGTTGGCTGTGGAGGCTGCGCTGGCAGCTGCAACCTCTTGTGGCTACTGCATATTTGGTTGAGTAACAGGAAAGGGAAACTGTCCCATGTTGTTTTCATTGGAGGCAAATTTGGCTGGCTGCATGTTTCCACAAGATATAAACTTAGTCTTCTGACCAAATGTTTGGAACACCTCTCCCAATTGGTATATCTACTGCTGTAGTCCCGCCATACTTCATTACAGAATTTGCTGTAAATTCTGTGGGGGACCAACCGCCCCCAATCCATCCCTGTGGATTTTGACCACTTACAGACTGCACCAATTGAGGTGTCATGCTATTGTTGGGCTGGGCAACCCTGGAGAAGGTTGGACAGAATTTGAATGCCCTGCTTAATGTTTTGTGTGCAACAGCAAGTGGGACAAGATTGGAAAATCATGAGGGTATGGAATGAAAAAATCTAAACCGCTAGAACCAAAATCATTAGCTTCTTGTTCCAGATGAACAAAAGGCTAGACTGAAGCACTAACCACGTGGGCAACAATTTGGGTGTAGGTTTATTGGCAGTCCATCATTTCTACTAGTACCTGCAGTGTGAGCCAGTTTTGTCCTCCGGTCCAAACCAGTAATGCCTTTAATTGGCAGTAGGTGAAGGGAAGATTGAGCGATGTCACGTCTACTATCAGGAGCCTGATTAATACATGACTTACTGTTCTAGGGTTAATACTGACAATTGTACCCACAGTACGTGCATCCATTTAAAATAACGGCAATCATCTCCTTATCACTCTTTTCTCCATATTTTTAAATCGGCTGGAAAGTATTCCATTTTTGTTCCACTTACGCAACTATGCCATAGATAACGGTCCTGAATTTTTCAGATGGATCCGTTGTACAGCCCAATTTCTCTGGTTATCGTTTACTTTAGGTAGTAGATTCTGGTGCCCAAGAGTTTCTCTGTTGAACAACAGATGGCCTTTTCTAATACGACTCTTTTGCTGACAGAAATGTTTCACGTCCTTGATCCCATTAGGAATTGCTGTATGCATCTGGAAATTTGAGGTAGTAGCAACTTCTGACTTGGTAGAAAAAAACTTTTATTTGTACAAGTTTCTATAAATGTCATAATTTTCTAGATGACACTCGAGCCTTAGTGGTCCCAAATTCTCCTTAGAAGTATAATCTCCTCTAGGGGAAAAATGATCCCTATCCATTATTGTTGAATATGTGAAGACGGCAGATCTCGATAGGATGTTTTGTCCTAATCACCTGTACATAACCGAGCTCCTCATGAAATATGGAAATGAAAACACTCATATCACTCAACTAATCTAGGGTGCAACATTTAAGTAGTACGCTCAATTGCTCGGTCGTGATTAGCTTCGTATCATAGGCTTGGCAAGGATACACATCTCCACCGCTAAAGTTGAGGTAGAAAAAGTCAAAAGCTAAATTGGGTTAAGAAGGATTACGGTTAATCATTCAACAGTCTTTCACCATAAGTACCACACCAACAAGGTAGCTGTATCGTACGTACACGGCCGTAACAACAGAATAGACATATACAATCCGAACACATCCCTGTTTGTGTTTAACCAGCAGTTAGGATGAAGAATGATATAGGGTAGGGAGCTTCTAACTTTCACCGAAAGTCGTCATCCAACAAGGCAGCTGAGACATGCATACATAGCCGTAACGACGGAATAGACATGCATGCTCGAACAAGTCCTCGTTCGAGTAGACACTAAGGTTAGTTGCTAGGAAAGGGAAGTAAAATGGGTGTTAAAGTAAAATTCACAAAACAAATAGATTAAGCCAACAAATAAGGTACAATTGCTAGTAACTTTCCCCCGACCGTTCCATGACAAAGACTCGAATATATAGACACACGCCTCGATAACAGAAATGACAAAGACAACCTAAGTTGGCATTCCCATAATGGTCAACTTCCCTTACATCCCGCTCTTTACATACTTTTACATAAGTGGTGATATCGACCACTTTTTATAAGACTTTACATTGTTGATTTTGTAACGTATCAACGAATAATCGATCCTTCTAAGTAATTCCTTTGGTATAAACTTCTTTTGAACCGACTATTTTTCTTCCTTCTCTTTTTTTTGCTTTTTTCATTTTTTTGAAAAATACATAATAAACCTCGGTGTGATTTCACCGTCTTCACTATCATAATTTGTCCGGATAATTTTTTTCCTTGTAGCACTTCTTCTTCGGACATAATTCATAATCACAAAAGTAGCGAAACTTACGAGCTACATATTTTTTCCATTGCATTGTGCAATTTCTCGACCATTACAAAGATAGAAAAATTTTACTTTGACACAGGAAATACAAAACTTTACACGAAAGCAACTAGCAACATAGAGAAATAGGCTTAATCTACACGGTAGGCTAAGGTGCAAAGGTGTAACGAAACATATAATATGGTGTACAAAAAGAAAGGAATGGCTAAACAGGTTGTTCTAGGGGATTTTACTCTAAAGATGAGAGTAATCAAGGGTTACACAGGAGTTAACTAACCAGTGAAGTTAGTTATTTTTATGACATGTAGGCTATTTGGTTTTAATCCTAGAAATTTATCAGTTGAACATATTCCTCCATCTAAATCCATAGTACTAATCATTGCGGTCTCGAGTGATATACCAGGCCAAGTTCTAAAGTCCACTACATCACCGGCACACTCATAATTTTGTGGAATTTTTAGGTAAACAATTGGAGGATTAGAATCCTCTAAAGTTGAGTCAAACATGATACATCATGTTCACCAATCACAAATAAGTTAAATATATACAACATTTCTTTTTAATAAAAATCAAAGGCCCACTAATTTATTTACACTCACAACAAACTTAACATGATGTATCATGTTTGACCACAACTTGAGAGGATCTTTTTCCGGTTATCACTTACACGAAGATTTCTCGAATAATGCTAATGAAATAGTTTAGCTTTACTAATGAATAATAGCTTTAAAATAACTTTTATTATGCTAGCCTGATCTTAGCAGTTCACCATCAAACTTCTTCATGCAAGAAATATAATTTAATTGTGCATGGTCAATTTCTTATTCAGATAAAGATCAGTTCTCCGTCCAGCGCTCATTGATATACATATCTTTAGTAATTAGTACCTTCAAGTTGACAATAAACTCTCATCTTACTCAACTAATTTTAGCTCAGAAACGCGAATCCCACAAAAGCCTTGATGCATCACATTATTATTAGCCTTTGACAACAACCTACAACTTCCGTTATTAAGGTCTAATATTATGGCCTTATTAAGCTGCGTCTTTCTAGAGTGGTAGTTAATTTATATGAAATATGTTTCCATATTCTACAATGTTATGGAACCCTTGGTGTCTAAAATAATTGTAAAATGTTGTGTGTGTGAACAAATGGTTTAATAAGCAATAAAACAACCTAACTGTATAGAACTTACACTAGTACACAATGATTTATTTGGAGCACACATTTGTAGCGGTTTAAATTAAAAACCGCCTCATGAGATTAAATAAAAAGGTTATACAAGAAACCGTCCTATAAAACACTAATTTTTGGAAGAGTTTTGTTTAAAACTGCTCTATTTAAAATTTAGAAGTGTTTGTTAATTTTATAGCTACAAATAAGCGTCCCAAATGATAATAAGTTGACTTAGAAAAATACAAAAAACAATAATACATTTTGATTAACAATTTTAATGTTTCTCATACCACCTGTCATTCTTTTAAAATAATATTTCAAACTAGGATATGTGAAAGAAAATTTCAACACGCCTTTTTACCACTTCCTACGGAAACCCCATGTGCTAGTATACAATTTTCTAGATAATTGGATTCGGTTGATGCTTCTAGCTCATGTCATGCAAATCTTATAATTTAAGAAAATTTTCAACACGCCTATTAATGAGTCCATTGGAAACAATTTAAGCTAGTATACTCTATAAAAACATATGTTCTCTCATCTTTTTAGATTATACACTTTCTCAACTATCAAGTTTGTCCATCTTCTAATAAATGCTAATGCTACAAAGAATCAAACTAAAATAAAGATCCACGTATTTGTAAGAGGAAACTAATCGTACGAAATCATAAGTTGTTTGGCGTTGATCTTGAGGGTTTTCAGCGAATCGACAAGTCGGCCAGGTATGATAAATTTAAATAATTGAAGACTTCGAATTTTTCGCTTTTCACTTTTTATATATCTACTAGGAGCATATTTTTTTAGATGTATGTTGTTGGCTCGATCATTATTACCTTCGACCCTAAGACGTTTCAAATAAAAATGTCTCGTTGCATTTATTTAAAAGGGTCTCGACGAAGAAACTAATATTCGTACAAAGTAGTAGAATTTGTTGGGTACTTGTTGAAGAAAAACTAGGATTAGAAAATAATATTAGCGAATTGATTGGAATACTTGATTAATTATGCGGAATAATGTTGATAATAAAATTGTCAAAAGAATTTATTTACTTGTACTAAAAAATGTGTTATTAGGATTTGCTTATTCTTTACTTTAGTGAACATTTCGTATACGGAATAAATGTTTATAATGCACATTTGATTTTAAACATAACAAATAGTTTATATGCGATAAAATTGTACTTGTTTATATAATAAAAAACAATTATGAAAAGTATTTGTTTTGTGATGCTCCCAGCTATTCTTGTTATCAAAGTTTGCATTCCCCTGCAACATTAGGACAAAGCACATGACACCTGTAAAGCCGGAGCATGATACGAGCTAAGTCAGAAGTTAATATTGTTGGGCTAGAAGTTAATATTGTCAGGCTTAAGAAGTTAGTACTGCTAGCAGAGAGTTATTACTGCTAGCATATTGTTAATACTGCTAGTGTATTAATAATACTGTTAGAAGTCTGTTATACTGTTGTGCGCATGAGGTGCACGTGTGTGGTTCTAAACCAGATACGTGAGGTGCACGTGTTATTCTCATCAACCGGTAAACAGATTTAAACAGTGCAGTTCCCGCGCCAAAGACTTCTACTTCATAATCCTCCTTCTTAGCCTATAAATACCTTTTCTAGTTCATTTCTTACATTCATGTCAAAATTGTAACTGTGTGAAAACACATTTCTCTCTAAATTCTGTTGTAACCGTTTGGTTGAATTTTCACCATTAATGAATCATTTTGATCTCTGTTCTTTGACTACGAGTTCTAAGTGTTTTTGTTGACGTTGATCTATAAATTGTTTAACATTGGGTGTTAATCAGTTTGCTAAGTATCAATTGGTATCAGAGTTGCCTTCCTGGCAAGGCGATCAGTTAGTTTTTTCAGTGAGCGGTTAGTTTTCCGGCGAGGTTGTTACATAAACGGTTAGGTTGTTACACTGATAACCTAAACCTTTAGTGTGTGTGTTACACTGACACTCAACATTAATTTGTGTGTGCTATCCGTTTGAAACACGACCAAGTGTTAGGTATCCTTCGCGATCACTGGTAGAGCAGCGCCGTAGGCTTAAATCCTCTGCTTTCGAATGGTGATCAGTTTGGGTTGACCTAAATTGGCCAATGATGGAATAGTTGACAAGTCAGTTATTCACTTGGTGTGTGGAGAGTAACTACTGTCAACATCATTTAAATAGACACACTGGAAAGTTGTTACAACAGTCTAACTGTCTAACAAAATTTCTAACAACCTCAACTTCCTAACAAACTTTCTAACAAACTCCTAAAATCATGGTGAACACCAAGAACAATAAGTTGGTCCTCAATACACCTCCTCCCATAGATCTAATTCAAGCTGCTTTAGCTGCAATTCAGGAAACTTTAGCTAACATTCAAGCTGAAGTCAGAGCACATTCAACTGACATTGCTAGTCTGAAAAAGGAAGAAGGAACCAGTCAACCAAGAAGGACTGATGAGTTGAGTTGACCCATTCAGAAACTTTTTAATCTTTTAATGAAAATATCTGAAGAATAAATTATCCCAAATACTGCCTATCTTTAAGGTGTATCACCTGCCTTTGTTAACACACTTGTTTCATGACTCTACATGAGTTAGCTTATATCTATTATTGCATTAAACTATATACTAAAACGTGTATAGTTGTATCCATTAATTTGCAATTAACAGAAACAAGATCTTAGATGCCTTAGACTAACTGCCATAAAATCTTCTAATTTAGTTACTGCAAAGAAGTTATAAGTAGTTCTATCAACATATCGTATTACTATTATCCTAGATTTAGTTATTTTCTCAAGTTGTTTTGACTGGGCCAACGGCCAACCCACAACCTTTTCATCAATTTCTTTGAATTTTGTAAACTAACTGGTGATGTACGAGTATTATATGTTCAAAATAATGATATACTACTATTACTTATAAATTGTTGTACATGATACGGAGTATCATGCTTTAAGTATTGAATACACGTTAGGCGCGGCGGTTTTGACTAGCTTGCACGTATGACTTGTCTTGCTTTTACTTGAGTATTATTGTTCCTTAGTTCTTTGGTTACTGCTCTCATACTTAGCAAACTGATTAACACCCAATGTTAAACAATTTACAGATCAACGGCAACGAAAACACTTAGAACTCGTAGTCAAAGAACAGAGCTCAAAATGATTCATTAATGGTGAAAATTCAACCAAACGGTTACAACAGAATTTAGAGAGAGAAATGTGTTTTCACACAGTTACAATTTTGACATGAATGTAAGAAATGAACTAGAAAAGGTATTTATAGGCTAAGGAGGAGGATTGTGAAGTATAAGTCTTTGGCGGGAACTGCACTGTTTAAATCTATTTACCAGTTGATGAGAATAACACGTGCACCTCACGTATCTGGTTTAGAACCACACACGTGCACCTCAGGCGCACCAACAGTATAATAGACTTCTAACAGTATTATTAATACACTAGCAGTATTAACAATATGCTAGCAGTAATAACTCTGCTAGCAGTATTACATGGAGCCGGCAGTCTGACAAAAAATCTAAATTTTAGATTGCCAAATCTTGAAATTTTTTGTGTAATCTTGGTAGATTTGCCTAAGATATGGAAGGGTGATTACGTCACCTATGATGTAAAATATTTTCATAATTTCCAAAGAATGTCTAAGTTTAAGGAGTATGTGAATATATGAATGGTTTAATTTAAGAGAACTTATTTAATCTAAAACTTGCGCATTCTAGAATTTTTACTTGTAATGATTTTATGGATTGTTATCGACAAAACTCGAGAAGATCGCAAGATTAAAATAAACATTTTTACCTGTTTATTTGTATTAACAGTTAAAATTAATAATTCATTCAGGGGGAGAATGAGCAGCTAGAAATTTGGAATGAATTATGATAATATAAATGTTGATCCTCACACAAATGAATATGAACTTAATGTTCGAGGGACAATTTATATTTCGGATCTAGTATTTGCCAAACATGTTTAGTGACCTAAAGAAAGTGCCTAGGTCATGTTTACAACGTGATAGACTAATCGATTCCAAATAAAAGCCCTCGAATGAAAAGATAAAATGGAGCAAGAAAACTACGATGGTCGAATCGAGGTAATAAAGACCCCATAATAGTCTTTTTAAAAGACACTAGACATGAAGATCAACTATGAGATCTCAATAAATGATATAATCTAATATCTAGTAGAGTGTGAAATTGAAAAGAATTAAAACAACGTCGATAATACTATTGTATATAATAATGCGCATGATAAATAAGGTGAGTGTAACACCTCCAAATTTCAGCAACGCAGCGGAATACAACATGGGGTGCTACTTCATATTCCATAAGCACAAGTCACGAAAAACGACTTCAAAAGAGACGTTTTAAAATAAATTGTCACATTCGATATATTAAAAACATCAGAGTTAATAAATAGGTCCTAAATGGTTTATGGCCAACCCACAATAATTTAAACATGACTCAAAAATTTAGGTAAAGTTTTCATCGAATTTGAATAATAAACAAAGTCTTAAAAGTTTGATATCCGCGCAACACTCCCATCCCAACAAGTAAGCAAGCATAAGCATGTAAGATAAAATATGCTAAAAAGTCAACAATGACATTGAGTGAATCCATAGAGTTTATAAAAGTAAAAGTAGAACACAAGTATAGTTCATTACTAAGAGCGAGAGCGTTAATATCTAATTTATCAGTATTCTAATTTATGCAAAACCTAAGTTAAACCAAAACTAATAATAGGGGGTTTTCAGCTTGAGAGACTGGCATGATTTTAGTTCTAATTATCCTAAGGTTTTGATGACAATTAACACACGCAAGTTGATAGACAAAAGATAAAGAAGCGGTCAAGCCTTATGTAAGGTAAACAATACTAGCCATGTTTAATTAAATAGAATGTTGGTTTGCTTATTTTAGTGCAATGAATGACTTATCTCGAGGGTTATATCATTGATGTTTGCTAAAACACACATCATCTATAACCCATAAAACACTATTAATCGGACTAAAAATGCTAAAATATGCTTAATTATCTTGCAAATATGTTTTTTTGGTATTTTATGTGTTGCAGGTAAAAGGATTGAAAACGATGCGAAAACGGGAATTTTCGGGCTTAATTTGGCCAAGTCTAATTATTACTCAAGCTAAGATGAAGTTGTGAAAAGTTCTCGAGCATACCAGTAGAAAGAGCGCGAGAAAACGAGTCCATCGGTGCCCTCGGATTTTATTGGGCCAGCCCGTAACTTATTTTATGGGTCGGGCCAGCCCATGTTAATTACCAAGCCCAAAATAAAATGTGTAATAAAGATTTGAATGACGTCAGCATGACATCGTCCGCACATGCCTCTAATTAAATCAAAAATGAGTCACATGACCCTCCACTATACATTTCCTTGGCAAATTACAGCACGACACATGGCAATGCTATCCTTAATATTTACAAGGAAAGGGTGATGTACGAGTAAATGGAATGCGTTTATTTAACGCATCACTTAGGCCACGTGGAGTCCAATAATTGGTAGATCGGGATGAAAGCTGTTGGCGTGTACAAGGTCAGCCAAATGATTGGCTCATAATGAAGCAATCGAGGCCAATTATTGATATGAAATTACAAGTATTACCCCTGGACTTTGGCTATTTAAATAAGGCATCAACTCATTTATACTCATTAGTTTTTTTAGTTAGATTTTAGCAGTAGGTTAGTGTAGTTTTAGCTTATTTGTTATTTTCAGCTTATTACGTTTTTGTTCAGCTTATTCCGCAGCTTATTGTAAGGATGATTTAGCTTATTAATAAGAGTTGTTTTGATTTCTAAAGCTTATTATTGTTTAGCTTATTTTGCACCATGATTTCTCCTTTTCTATTCCGAATAGCTCATTAAATAAGCTGACTCCGTGGCTTATTTTCTCTTCTCCTTGTTCTAGCTTATTTCGAACATAAGCTCACTTTTCAGCTTATTTCTTTGACTTATTTACCTAGCTTATTAAGAGATAGGATGTCTCTCGAATAAGTTTTTTAGCTTAATCGAATAAGATCTCTTATTCCTAAAAACGTTACGGTCAAATAAGCTCTCAAATAAGTTGTTATTTTGGCTATTTTCATCTAGACTTACTCTAGCTTATTATTTTCCTAGCTTTCATACTTATTCAAGCAAGCTTTTCATAGCTTTTCTATGTAGCTTATATCATGATATAGTAGTCGGCTTAGTTGCTTATTAAGATTGCGATCTATGGTTTGGTTTTTTTTTCAGTTTTATATCTTCTTATTGTTGATGTTTTGCGAAGCTTAGCTTAATTAGTTTAGATCTCATCTAGTTGTTAGATCTTATTTAGATGCTAGTTCGTAGTGCTTATTTGTGCTTATTAAAAGATTTACTTGCCTAGACTTTATCTTATGTAGGGAAACATGTACCCTTTTATTAAAATAAAATCATATTACAATTAATAATAATTAACAGAAATTAAACAACAAAAAATAAAACAGACAGAAATGGGTAGAAGCAGAAGACAAACTCTATGAACGATAAATAAGAAAACAGAAAAAGGTCGTGGAACGAGGCACGTGTTGGACACGCTTCCCTTAAAACAGATTCGCAGTCTGTTTCCCAGGGTACAACATTCAAAGCTGTTGTACAGTCGGACCTGACATACTTGCCTGAAATATCACGGAAAACCAAGTGCTTCTGATCGAAAAGACTGCTGGAAAACTTGTTAATGGAG
>BQNB010091329.1:0-26904 GCA_026074375.1 Tanacetum coccineum
AAAACGCACATCAAACTTCATATGTGAATAAATCATTATCCATTCCGCTTAATCGATTGAATTCATTGTTGAAAACTTCAAGTGATATAACGCAAGTGAGCGAAACATCTTTGACCTTAAGATCCTCAAGTTTCTCGAACTCTCCTTTGATTACCTTTGTAATTCTTAATTGAAAAATAACCAAAAAATTATCAGTAGAACCAGCGGGAAAAAGGTGTTAAAATAATTTAGCTTTAAGTTCTCGAGTGGAAAAGAACTTTATCAGAAAATCGATACGCCGTATTCAATAGAAGTGAATACGCCGTATTCAATAGAAGTGAATACGCCGTATTAATCTTTTAAATGAATACATGTATTGGACATAAAGTTGGATACGCCGTATCCGATGGAAGTGGATACGCCGTATCAGGTTATCAACCAGAACAGTGTATTTGGAAAATAATTTGATACAAGCGAACAATTAAACTAACAAATATCCAAAAATATACATAATATACAAGAATATACACTAATCTAATTAACACTACTCCTAAGGGTTAGATCTAATCTAATAACCAAAATATAAAATAAAAATCAAGATTAATTTTCACTCCCCAGTAGCGGCGCCAAAAACTTGATGTGTCGTTGTGTGGTGTATATTTTTATGATTCAAGTTTTAAATTTATATTTTGCCGACTTAACCAAAAACAACACTTTAATGGGCAGTGTACCCGGTCGGTGGTAGATTCGTGGTAAGTAGGGTGTCGAACACTTGAAGCGAGGTTAAATCTCTCAATTTATTAATATTTTGGTTTACTAATATAAGTTAATTCTAATCTAAGTCAAACCTATGCTAATCCTATGTTAGTTCTAATCCTAATTCTAACAGGTAAAAGGGGGGTTTCAGCCTGAGAGACTGACACAGGTTTGGTGGTGACTACAATCAATTCAAGACACTTTAACCCACGCAAGCAAACTAACAGAAGATAAAAGAGCGGTCAAGCCTTATAATAGAAAACTGTATTAGCCATTATTAATACGATTAGAAGTTGGTTTGTTTATTCAGTGCAGTGATTACTTATCTCGAGATGGCATATGATTCTTCGACTTAGGCGGGACTCCATCCTAAGACCTAGATACATTAATTATGTCACGATTAAAGCATCCGCATAAAGCATCTTTATATATCGATTATAATTCATCTAGAGGACAACACGGTGTGTGTCATACTAACCCAAGCTCATAGAGACTTTACCCACTTACTGCTTAATAGTAATTTGTATTAGGTGGTAGTCCACAATCCAAACTATACCAATGATCAGAACGTTATTAGTTAGTACTAAGCCACCACCTATAACGGTACAACCAGTTCAATCAAGGCAAGCAGGACGTTATTAGTGATCCTATTTATTCCACCTATGCGCATTACTATATGGAGAGCTATCATGGACTCTTAGCCTACGCCCAAACAACACCGAAGTTGCAACGCATTAAATATGTAGGATTAGACCCAGTTGAATGATAGGTCGCATACTTAAGCACATAAACAAGTATCGTGTGATAAACATAATCAATAATCTAACGATAAATGAAGCAATCGAGATATAAACAAAACCAAACATTTAGATCTTCATAATAATGGCTAATACCAGAAGGTATTAGCCTTCAAATATCATAATTAATACAAGAGTAATGGCTTTGAAATCGACTTTTGTGGTTTAGGTATCAAGAATATGATTTATGTAACACCCCCAAATCTGGGTAGCAGTAGAATGTTGAATATCCAAGGGCGTTACATCAATAGCACAAGATATGAAAACGACCACTAAACGTGTCGTTTTTAAAAAGATACATTGGAATAACAAAATGCTTGTTCATTACATAAGCTTATGGCTTTAAATTGTTTTTTCTCCTTTGAAAATTGGACTTTTTTGTTTAGGTTATCGAGGAATACTGAAGTAGACACACTTAAAAACGCTTTTTTTGAGTTTTGTATTTATAGGGTCTGGAAGTCGGTTCGATACGACGTATCCAAGGGATTAGATACGGTGTATTGGGGGTTTCTTGGAGTAGGGACCACGTTTGATATCTTCCAGAATATTCACATACTATACACTGAATACGGCGTATTGACTTCTTCTGGATACGACATATTGATCTTCTTTCCTTTGTGGTCTTTGGTGAGTGCAGGCACGGATATGCCGTATCTTCCTTGATGTATACGACGTATTAGTCTTCAGAATAGTAATCTTCAAAATATCTTCATTTAAGCTCCAAAATGCGCGCCTTTTATTAATATTCACCAACTACTCCATAATTACTGCAATTCTCAAATCTAAACGATTAAGTAACAATTATTTGCAATAATTATATAAAATAGGTTAAATACATGGGATAAATGATGCTATAAAATAGATGTTATTTGATGTCATCGGGTATAATGGTTAAAGGTTAGTAATTCATGATTCTAATTATTAACTAGTTGTTATTAGGGTAATTTCACAAGTAGGAAGCTAAGAAGGAATCAAGTTTTGAGTGCAAGTAGAATTTTAGAGGCTTAATTGAGGTAAGTATCTTGACTAAACTTATGAATTATATCATAATAATAATTATGATGTTTGTTACGTAATGTTATAAGGAGTTAAGAATATTTAATTAGCTTGGATCCAATGCTAGTAATGTAAATGTTAGCATACTATTATGCTTGTGGAAAGGTATGTGTAAATGTTATAATCATTCTCCTTGTTGTGTTATGGTTAGTTTTACGACTAGCTATAACTTGTTTTAAAGTAGTTTATGTCAAGTACTTACTAAGCTTTTCGCTTATAGTTAGTTTATCAATATTTTGTAGGTTCGAGTGGAGTAGTTAAAGATAAGGAGTGTTAGGTTTATGAAAAGTGTCAATTATGTGGTTTTATTATATTTTGATATTAGACTTTATTTTGTTTAATTTAATATAGCTTGTAATAAGGTGTATTATGCTTTAAGTAAGAAATAGCATAATATAAAGTTAGGGATAGTATTGTAAAGTTAAAAAATAAAGAAGGGAGCTCCCTTCCTTTGCTATAAATTGTACATATAATCCTCATTTCGTGGTATAATGCTCTTGTATCAATCTCTAAATTTTCAACTCCAGAACTAATTTTGTATTTTCCCTTCACTTGCTCTCTTTCTATCTAATCTTGCATTTGTTTGATTGATTCAAGATTCATGTGACCTATCAAGTGGTATCAATCGCCAATAGAGAAGTAGAGTGCGTGATTTGTGCGTGTTTTTGTTTGACCGAGAATCAAGAAATGAAGGATTCCGAATTCGGTAAGTGTTATTGAGGTTTCGAGATTGTTTTTGACTATGATTTAGAGTTTTTGGACGATATTGTGATCTCGGAATTGTTCATTTAGTTCGGAAGCGTGGTTTTAATTTTCGGTAGAAGCATGGCATTCTCGGTAGAGTTATTTTGAGTTTCGGAACATTTTTCTTGTAAATTTGGCAATTTCAGTAAGAAAAATAAGTGTAATAGATATATTCGATCTTTTGGTTCTATCAAAAGTCGTTTATTAGGAATTCGATATTAAACTCGGTTTTATCGAGTTTGTTCAGTTCACAAATTCGGTTATATCGAATTTGTGATATAGGGAATTCTACTAAGCAAAAACTCGGTAATAAGCTTTCGAAGTCATTTTACACTCATTTCATGGTTTATAATGTTTGAAGTGTTTCAAATCGGTTTTTCAAAGATTTACTAAACTCGGTATTCAAATTCCCGGTTCTATCGAATTTGAGTTTTTAGAACATTTGGATTATCTAATCATCATAAAATTCGGTTTCATCGAATTTGTGGTTATTAATAATTCATAATTGTTGGATTTTAGCAATTTAGGTTTACCGAGTTTATAGTGAATAGTGTTACCGAATTTGAGAAGTTTGTAGTTTACCGAGTTTAGTATTTGAAGATTTCCGAGTTTGACAGTGTACTGTTCGAGAAGAGTATTTGTTTTTAGATTACGTGTTGTCCGTGAACAGTGTTACCGAATTTGACTATGTTACGATTTTAGATATTTTCTCCACAAATATCACTAATATTCGTCTACAAAAGATCCAATCTTTGAATCTATAGACGTGTCGACATCCAAAAACATACAACTATCCCTTGCTGAAGCCGGTTCTGAAAAACTAGGCCACCATGTTGAAAGGGGTAGTTACATACATTGGGGAGGGATTCAAAAGATTCCGAATGCTCAAGAGGAAAAAACGGGAAGTGGCTTCTCAAAGCACTAAAAGATGGCCCTTATGTGTTTAGGAAACATCATAACCTACAGGTCAGCAATACCAAAGTTGCAAGATGTAGAAGATCCTTAAGGAGACGGTCTTATTGTATATGATGGGAAATGAACTCATGAATTTGATTCTTCTTTCTATTCATAATGAGATTTACAATTCTATGATCTTGTAGACGGACCAAGGAAAATGTGGGATTCGTGTTATAACGTTGATGATGGGAAAACTTTTCATAAACAAGTTAACAGGGAGGACGCGGTTTAAAATGAGTTTCGATTTATTTGTTGCTGAATAGGAGAGGTCACTAGTTTCACTCTTACAATCGTTTTGCTAAGTTAATGACTTGATTTGGAAAGAAACAACTGAAGTTTCGAAACTGTTTCAATTAACACAAATTGTTTTCTGAATAGTTTGTACTGGGAATGGTTGAATTATGTGATAAGTTTGTTTGGCTAAGAAATTGTGTCTGTTGATTCGTTTTAATGATCTTTTTGAATATCTTTTCGCGTTTGAGAAATTGGGTAATACTTCAAGGGCAATGAATTAGAAAAGTTCATGATCCTTTGGAGCTAGTTGACTACCGGGTTCATCCTCCAGAAACACCTCTTCTATTATGTGACCCATCCTCATCTGTAGTTGATTATGATGAAGGTTTTGAGGCAAGACTGATGTTCACAAACCATCTGAAGATCCATAGCATCTGCTATGTTGTTACTCGCCAAAGCCATTACTCAAAATTTCTCTAATCGAACAAATATTTGTCTTCGTGCTTCGTCTAATACCAGAAATCAAGCAGTCGTTCAAGGTGACAGGGTGAATATTTAGAGCAGAATTATGGTAATCTTGGGCAGAAATATAGAAAGAGTTATGTTCAAAGGAGAAGATGTTAAGGGGAATGAATGCTACAAATGAGAGGCAAATGTTCAAAGGATTGTTCGAACTCCGACTTCAGGCAATACTTCAACGGGTCAATGCTATAACAGTGGTGAAAGGATATTATGACTAGGAAGTGTCCCAAGCTAAGGGTTCGTGATTCTATGTATTTTCTGGTAGCAAAATGATTTGTTGGCAAAACAGGATGAAGCCGGTGGAATTCTTACTGATGAGCAGAATGATTTTCTCTTGCTGTGCTTCAAGGATGGAAGAAATTGAAGAACTTAGTGCAAACATATGCTTAATGGCCATAATTCAACAGTAATCAAAATTCTGATGACGAGACAAGCTATGGTTTGATTTGTAAGTGAAGGTACAATCTTCATCCACAATGAGATATGCATGACAAATTGTATCCAACTCATACTTAAAATTATTAACTGGTACCATTGATGATGATAAATCTAATAGTAAATATTCAATTTGATTATGTCAAAGGAAATGTTAATAGTGGCAGTGTTGAAAAAGATACACATGTTTATGATCTGTGTGCATTAGAAACACTTGCTAGGAATGCATATGATGAAGCTGCAAAACAACAAAGATTTGCTCAGAAGGTCCAACAACAAAAATAGAGACTGTTGGACCAGTAGTTGGAGATGTATAAAAAATATGGAAAGGAAACGGGTTTTGGAAAACATAACAAGGATAAGAATTTAAAAGTATTTCTTGAAGCTAGATGAAAGGGCTAAACGTTTTCAAAACAGATGTATACTCATTTATTGTCATGATAGCGAGATTATTCGAGATCTTGAAAAACTTCGAGATGAGTTGAGTAAAGAGGTCAAAAACATTTTGTCAAAAGAAAAATGTGAATTACAACAAATCACAGTTAATTTAAAAAGAATAATGAGTGAAAACTAGGATAAGAATCATGATACTATTACTTGATCTTGAGAAAAAACTGAAAAAAGAATGTTGAATGTTTTTGGAAAATTTGGTAATTCTTATCAAGCAATGTTTTATGCTTCTGTCCCAAACCACTGTCTGTTAATGATCAACAATTAAAAACATGGTTTGGGGTATTCCGAATTTCTTATACACCCAGCAAGCATTTCATAGGAAATTTTGGTCCAAAGTTATTATGTTGCATCTAAGGACGGGTAATAGAGAAAATTCTCTTTGAATATTAGAGATTCCTAGAAACTATAGAGGACGGCTTTCAAAAGTCAACAGAAAATAAATGAAAAAATGAATAATCTAAATTGCTGTGCGAACAAACAAAAAATTGTTGAGACATATTGTTATAAACAATTTAAATGCACTTTATATTGCATTTTGTTCCTCAAAAAGAATAATTTATTGGAACAAACATGTCCTTCATCTTCCTTATTACTCCTTTGTTAAGTATTCTGAAACAAACAATGCCAATGTGAGTTCCTTTGATCAATGGGTTATTAAATATACAAGTTGGGTTTGAAAAATTGTTTCTGTTGATAAAACAGAACAGTAAAAGGGCAAGTATGTTTTATACATCACAGGAAGAGATAGCTCTTAATGCTTTTTGTCGAGATCAGGTTAAACCACTTCTTAATGAATTATTGGATCACTTTGATGGCTTTCAGAATCTATTTCAAAGGGATATAAAAGAAATGAAAGATGCGTTTGAGCAAAATGATGTTTATCTTGATGAGATTGAAAGGCAAATGAATTTGTTGAAAGATCTAACTTTTGGAAGCATCACCTCAAACATGATATTGAATATGTGTGATTGGTAAAATCATGAATGTGTTGATGAGTCCTTACATGATGAACTTGAACAAGTCAAAAAGAAATCTTTAGAGTTCAAGAGGGGTTTGTGAAGCCAAGAATAAAACTTCTGAGAAAAGCTATTCAAGATTTGTGAAAAACAAATAAGTGTTGATTTGAGTTTAAAATTCGCAACATCGAAAAGAAAAAAATAAATGGGATTCTTCGAAGAATAAAAACTCAAAACCTCTTGATTTCTCTTAGATTTCTAGAATACATAAACTTGAGGATGAGAACGTGTCTTTGGATTTTAAAGTACAATCTTTGATAAAAGAACGAGATAATGCCAAAATGGAATATAAAAAGCTTTTCGATTCAATAAAAAAGACACGGTCTCAAACTCAAAAGGAAATGGATAAGTTAATTGCTCACGTCTCTGAGAAAACTTATGCATATGGTGCTATTCGTGCTGAGAATCAGAATCTTTTTGTTCATATCTGAGTTGAAAGCTAGAATGAAAAATGGTGAAAATGGTAAGTCTGTGAATACTAAATTTGACAAAACACATGGTTCTCAACCTTTTATTTGTGTCACACCTTTAAATAAAAATGCTTTTCAAAAGCGGACGGTTGTTTTAAAAACAAAAGAGACCTTGTTGAGTCAAAACCAGTCCTTTAAGGATCACATACCAAACAAACAGTGGACTATCAAAACCACAAATGTCATATAGCCCTTAGAATGCTACAGAGTGTCACACAACAAAGAATCTCAACAAAAATGTCTAAAATGTGTTATCTTAACAAGGAATGAATGCTCTTGTAACCAACTCTTAATTTTCCCTCCATAATAATATTTGTATTTTCCCTTCACTTGCTCTCATTCTCTCTAATCTTGCATGTTATGTTAGGAAAAATAAGCAAACATATAATACATTTGCTAATGTTGTGTCAAACAAGGATAATGTAATTGATGTTGCTGCTGCAAACGCTTCTAAAGCAAAAACTTTGTTATGTGTTTCTTGTATGAAAAGTGTGCTTATTCCTTGTCATGATAAGTGTGTTGCTAAGCATAAATTAAATGTGCATTCGAATGCTCGTAGAACCTTCTCTGTTAATTCTATGATACCAAAATCTTTGAAACTACATTTTTGTAGGTTCATAAGACTAGGTTTTCTGATGAAAGCGACACAATTTAGATTTAGATATCTATTCTGTAGCTTCCAAATCTAAGATTGATGAAGCAAGTGCATCAAAAGTTAGAGACAAGGTTTCTAGTGAGTTTAAGAAAAAGAAAAGTAACATGCGTGATAAACCATTAAGCCCATTCATGCTAAACAAAATTCGGACAAGTAGTTTATGGCAAAAATGGTTTGAATCACAACCAAATGTTATGTGGACACCTGGTTAAACACAAAAGCCACATGTCAGTCACTTCGAATAGGAAACCACTGGTTTTAGTTAAGAGATGGATAGTTAAATTGCCTAGTTGTCCATGTGTTGGCTCTTCTTGTGTTGCAGGTAGTCCATATCGTTCTATGGGTTGTTGACAGTGGTTGTTCAAAGCATATGACGGGTGATCGTGCTCTATTGGGAAACTTCGTTGAAAAGTTCATGGGGACCGTCTGCTTTGGAAATGACAACTTTGCAGCTACTACAGGCTATGGTGATTATATACATGGCAATATCACTATTTGTCATGTATATTATATTGAAGGTCTTGGACACAATCTCTTTAGTGTTGGACAATTTTGTGATGGAGATTTGGAAGTGGCTTTTCGTTCTAATACATGTCATGTTCAAAATCTGGAAGGAAATGATTTGCTCAACAGACGGACGCAGTATTCGTTTTTATATCCTTCTCATTTCAGACATGGCTGCTTCTTTTCCCATTTGTCTTATGTCAACGCAACTTCAACAAAGTCATGGTTATGGCATCGACGACTGTACATCTTAATTTTTAGCACCATAAACTTTCCTTTTTTTTTTACCAAACTTGACTTGGTGACGGATTTACAAGTTCATATATGGAAAAGATCATCTTTGTTTGCTTGTTGCAAGAGGAAAAATCAAAGAAAGCTTCTATTTCCACCAAAATTGATTCCAGTGAATACTCCAAATTGGGAATTACTTCATATGATTTGTCTCGGTCTAATGAGAGTAGCTTTTCGGTCATTGGACATGAAGTATATTCTTGTGATAGTGGATGATTTTTCTAGATTCACGTGGGTATATTTTCTTCGTTCAAGAGACGAAACTCCAGAGATCATCAAGAAATTCATTGCTCAAGCATCAATGGAAAGAAGTATATTCTTGTGATCGTGGATGATTATTCTCGATATACATGGGTTTACTTTCTTCATTCGAAAGATGAAACTCCAGAGATTATAAAGAAATTCATTGCTCAAGCTCAACTGAATTATAAAGCCAAAGTTTGCAAGATTCGTACAGACAATGGTACTGAGTTCAAAAATGCAACTCTTAAAGCTCATTATGAAAAGTTAGGCATCATGCAACAATTTTCAACTGCTCGAACGCCTCAGCAAAATGGAGTAGTTGAAAGACGTAATCGAACTCTTGTTGAAGCTGCTCGTACGATGCTTATCTTTTCTCGATTACCTGAATTTCTTTGGGCTGAAGCAGTGGCTACCGCTTGTTTTACTCAAAATCGGTCAATCATTCATACACGACATAACAAAACACCTTATGAGTTATTACGTGGCAGAAAGCCGAATGTTGAATATTTTCATGTGTTTGGTTCATTGTGTTATCCAACAAATGACCGAGATGATCTTGGAAAAATGAAACCAAAAGCAGACATTGGGGTCTTTATTGGTTATTCGGAAACATCAAGAGGGTTTCGAATCTATAACCGACGCACTAAAAAGATTATGGAAACCATACATGTCAAGTTTGACGAGCTTACAGCTATGGCTTCTGAACACGATTGTTTAGAACCCGAGCTTCAACGATTCATAAATCATAATTCATCAGCAGAAACAATGAATACTCCATCTAAAGAAGATTTGGATAATTTGTTCGGTCCAATGTATGAAGAATATTTTGAGAAGAAGTTTTTTGATACACCCATCAATTCCGCTGCACAACCGACTCAAATTCATGAAGACTCACCTTCTACATCTTCAATTATTGTTGACGAACATGAGGCTCCTCCCATTGTAACTACATCTGATGAACAAACCTCTCCAATCTCTTTAACTGAGGCTGATGAATTCAATCAAGAAGATTCTGCTGATTTTGATGGCAATTCACAGTTTGTTCCATATAATCCTCTAAGTCATGAGGAAATTGAGTCATCAACAATGGCTCTAGAACCATCAAATGTGCAGAATTTCCACCAAGTATAACCCTCAACTCACATTTGGACAAAAGATCATCCTCTAGACCAAGTTATTGGTGACCCATCCAAACCTGTCATGACTCGCCAACGGCTACACACAGATTCTGAGGTATGCATGTATGCATTAACCGTCAGCACTATTGAACCAAATAATATCAAAGAATCTATGGCAGATCATAGTTGGATTGAGTCCATGAAAGATGAGTTGAATCAATTTAAGAGACTTCAAGTTTGGGAACTTATTCCACGACCAGAAGGAAAGAATATTATTGCTCTCAAATGGCTCTGGAAGAATAAGTGTGATGCTGAAAATATTGTGGTTCGAAACAAAACTCGTCTTGTGGCAAAAGGATACAGGCAGGAAGAAGGCATTGATTTTGAAGAGTCATTTGCTCCTGTTGCGCGCCTTGAGGCCGTTCAAATGTTTATTGCTTATGCTGCTCATAAGAATATCACTATCTTTCAAATGGATGTTAAAACGGATTTTCTCAATGGTCCTTTGAAAGAAGAAGTTTATGTCAGCCAACCTGAAGGGTTTATTGATCCAGAATTCCCAAATCACGTCTACAGGTTGAAAAAGACTCTATACGGTCTTAAGAAAGCACCTCGTGCATGGTATGACAAATTGTCTTCTTTTCTAATTGAACATGGTTTCACTAAAGGTATTATTAATCCGACTTTATTTACACGACGTCACGGGGGAGACATATTACTTGTTTAAGTTTATGTTGATGACATTATTTTTGGATCAACAAATCTAGATTTTTCAAAACGTTTTGCAAACCTAATGAAAAATAATTTTGAAATGTCAATTATGGGTGAACTAAAGTTCTTTCTTGGACTTCAAGTTCATCAACCTCCCCCATGGCATATTCATAATTCAGTCACAATACGTGATTAAATTGTTAAAAAAATGGTCTGGATGAGCGTGTCTCTATAAACATACCTATGGCAACTAAGAGGTTGGATGCTGATTTACAAGGCACTCCTACTGATCAAACGACTTATCGTCGCATGATAGGAGGGCTTATGTATCTAACAGCCAGTTGTCCAGACATTGCTTTTGCTACTTTTGTATGTGCTCGTTATCAAGCACGTCCTACGGTCAAACACCTTAAAGAGGTTAAACGGATCTTTCAGTACCTAAGACAGTCTTATAACATGGGACTATGGTATCCGAAGGATTCCGGATTTAAACTAATTGCTTATTCAGATGCGGTGTGCCGGATGTAAAGATGATTGTAAAAGCACATCAGGAGGATTGCAATTTCTAGGTGGAAAGCTCATAAGTTGGAGTTCGAAGAAACAAGATTGTACTGCGATGTCTACTGCTGAGACTGAATATGTCTCCTTGTCTGCTTGCTGTGCACAAGTAATCTGGATGCGTACACAACTCTTGAACTATGGATACAAATACAATCGGATTCTGATGTACTGTGATTCCAAGATTGCCATTGCTATTTCATGCAATCCGGTCCATCATTCTAAGACTATGAACATTGACATCCGATATCATTTTTTTAAAGAACATGTTGAGAAGGGTACTGTGGAAATTTACTTTGTCGGGACAGAATACCAACTTGCGGATCTATTTACTAAGGCGCTTCCAAAAGAACGCTTTGAGTATCTAGTTCATCGAATTGGTATGAGATGTATGAATCCAACTTAGTTGGAAAGCCTGACAAAGTTATCTTCTTGAAAAGTTCATACATCAAAAACATGTAAATAAATTTTTCAAAAAAAAACAAAAATTGAAAATTTTCAAAATATCAAAAATTAAAATTGGACATATTTTTCATAAAAAAAACATAATTTAATAAGATCACATGATCTAAGGGGGAGTTCTTAAAATTTTCCATTCACATACATCAATTTGGAAAAAAAATAAAAAAAATGATATCTCACAAAGACTGAATTTGAAAAACGTTATAGTTCAAGGGAGGGAGTTTTTTTATTAAGCATTTTCATTTTTGTACTAATTTACTTTTTTACATGATTGTCATTCAATGGGAGTTTTTAAAAAGAAGTATTATTCAAGGGGGAGTTTGTGAAGAATTGGACAAACAAATTTTCAAATCAAAAATGATAATCAGCAATGCAAACATCAGTCGGCTAACAAGTGTCAATATTCAAAATCTTTTCGTTGGCTATAAAAGGAGGAAAATTTTCATTTTTTTTCTAATTACCGAATCCTTTGATCGAGTTTGAAAGAAAATCAAACAACGCAAGTCTTTTTGAGTTCATGTACAATGATTTCTAACTACTTTCTTTCTCAAACGTAACTGGGTGAGACTAATCAAACTGTTAATTGATGTGTTTGCTTTATAGAATTTAAACTCGGAACAATTTTCAAAATTACCGAGTTTGTGTTTTATCGAGTTTATGAAAATAATTGTAATTAAGGACGATCATATGCATAGATTATGTGGAAATATGTGATGAACAGATTAGAAATGATTAACCAATCGTTTACATAGAAATTCGGATGTGTATGACGTTTACCGAGTTTGATGTTTTTTATTCAATTTAATTAATTGACTTCAGGTGGTAATCCGAAAATGATAATATAATACAATGGATTGAGTTTGGTTTTTCATATGACAAAAAGAATCATTGTTTGTGAAACTCTGTAATAGTCAAAAAGTCAAACTCGGAAAGGTCAAAAAGTCAAACTAAGTAATACTAAAAAGTCAAAATTCAGTGAAAGTACGTTTGTGGAAATGCGAAGGTGTTTTGAGAAAGAAATAATGTTGATGATTCATGCTTATAATGATTAATGCTTAAATGTCTGTGGAATAATAAGATCAGTTTCTCAAGTGTGGTGAATAATTTTGAAAAATAAATCAAGTTTTTATGAATTCTGAGCTATGGGTCATATATATCTATTCGTAATTGTTTAAGTGGACTAAGTCATGTCCGGTTTAGGCCGTTTTCTGCAATGAACAGAATGAGGAGTGAGTGACTTAGTGTCTATTCAATTATTGAATTAGATATTTTTGTCTTCATTGTTTAGGATTCATGACAAAAAGTGAAAACAAAAGTTTTTATAACTTGAATTTGTTAATCCAAAACTCAATTGTTTAAGTGGACTAAATTATGTCCCGGCTGCGGCGTTTTTTCCTGCAATGAGCCAGAATGATGAGTGAGTGACTTAGTGTCCATATCAGTTGTAGTTAAGATTACCTGATTCTAATGTTATTATTATAGAAGAAAGTTTTTGTCAAAAAGATTTCTGGAAAAAGTTCTCAAATCTGTTTATTAGTGTCAAAATGATACTCTTTCACAAAACAATTTAAGAAGTAGGAATGGATTTCTCTTTTAATTTTTTCATGAAAGAGTCTTGATTAAAATAAAAAAGTAGAAATCTTCAATCATTCTGAAAAGAGTAACATGTCACAAAAGAATTTTCTGTGTGAGGAGCTTCCTAAAAACATAAGAAAGAGCTAAAATCCATACCGCTGAAAAAGCAAATCAAAAATGTGTTCAAAAAACAATTGCCAAAGCCATACAAAAATGGTAAATCAAAAGGAATAAAGCGTATGGCATATGCTAGAAAAAGCAAGAATAAGCACATGAGAAATAAACTGATCAAAAATATATTCAAAAAGAATTGCCAGAACATATAAAACAGATAGAGTGGAAAAAGACAAAAATGTCAAGTAAATTGTTTGTTATCTAACATCTCAATTGTATTCATTCAGTAATCATCATGGCACAACAACAACATGCAGCTGATGTTCATCCAGATGAATTGTTGCCCGTCCAAACAAAAGATAATTATCGTCTGGATGCTAATACAGAAAGTTGATCTCGAGCATGTGCAATGCCCACCGGAAAGCAAAATTCTAACAAATATCATCACGAATCATGCCATTACGATTTCAACATGCAGCTTTCTTCATCCGTATCATGATTTTATAAGCACAGTTTCTGGCATACTTTGAAGGAAGACGGATCAAAGTATAGGCTCAAGTTTATGCTGGACAAGAAAGAACTTACTCTCCACAACGAGATGGACCCTTCAGAACAATATTTCATCTTCCATAAGCAACTGATAACAATCATAATTCATTCGTGCCACCACCATCATTTTCTGACATGGTTCCATTCTACAAACAAGTATTGGGATTTACAATGAGCTGGCAGACATCATTCAATTTCAAGACACTGGTACTTTGCAGCCCTTGCACTTTATGTAAGATATTTCTCCAAAATTGCAATTACAACACGTGTCACTGGATGGGATCAACCACCATTTCAGATAATGCAAATGATGTAATATGCTTTGGTCAATAACATTCATGTGGATTAATGCGGAGTTACTAATGGTGAAAGGGACTTTACTATTCGCTTTCATCATCCAACATCTCGATACATAATTCAAAGATTTACAAAGATCATTGTCAGTCATTACATGACTATCTTTCCTGACATCTCAAGACGTGCTCGAGACAAGTATCACAACTTGCAAGATGATGATATCATGAAGAATATTTTTAATTCAGGAAGACACAAAGACAAAGTTGGAATGCAGATACCAGCTTGGACTTCAACTAAAGAAAATGAAGTACAAACAAGCCTTATCGATGTATTCGTAGGTGTTTGGGAAAGATGTTTCCCTCTGACTCAGTCACAACCGACTGAGTCTACCCAAGGAACGCTTAGGACAACTAGCGCCCCTAGGTACCTAACCCTAATAAGGAACATCAAAGTCAATTGATCCAAGATGATCAACTGTGATTCGTCTTCGTATCCCTAAAAGGAGATCCACACAGTCTTACACCACCAGCTCCAGTGCCAAATGTTGACAAAGCAGATGAGATGATATTTAAGATACATTACAAGTTAGTCCTTGCTGAGCATAAAAGTCATGAGTAGCAGGAAGCCAAGAGAAAATTTGCACACTGGTTAATGTCACTGACATCTAAAAGAGAAATCGAAAAGATGGTGGATGGACAAGAGAATGTTGTTGATGATAGTTCAATCCCTAGGAATGATGAATCAACATATTCCCGGGCAATAGGCTAGAGCCTAGGAGTAATACGGGAAAGATCCGGCAGGTGGAATTACTAAGAGATAAGGAGGTAGAGATTACTAAGAGACCCAGTGTGGATATTACTAACGTGTTAATACCAATGAATGTAAGATGATGAGCGATGAAGAAATAAACTATAGATGGTTTATAAATTAAAGAGAAGGGAGAAAGGGAAGATTGTAGAGGAGACTAGGAATTCACCGATCCCCACACCAATCAGATCTCCTAGGATTCATACTAATCACGTATCTTTGGATACCGAGAAACTCTAGGAATTGACGAATACTCATACTACATCATCATCAAGTTCACCTCATAAAAGGTTAGCTAAAATGAATCGACTTCTATCATTATTCAAGGTAAAACCTACTAGCTTCAAACGCTACAAGAGCTTCTTTCAGGAGTTACAGGGACGTTATAGTTACTTGTTTGCACATCTACGGGTGAGGTTCATGCCAAGAAAGTCATTCGATACACTTGCTGATAATCTTTATGATGTAATGGTTGAGACATTATGTAACATCCCCATTTTTACATATAGCAGCGGAAGCTAATCTGGGGTATTACTTCATAGTACAACAATCATAATCATAGAAAACGACTCAAAAGAGACATTGTTCAAAAGATACGTTATCATTCATTTAAAATCAGAGTTTTACAAAGGCAGGTCCCAAAATCTGGTTACACACAATGTGAATGATAACAAGTTTTAGCCTATCTACAATTCCATGCCACTAGTCCATTCCCATAATTGCTCAATTACCTGAAGATAAACATTCTAAAAAGACCCAACACAAGAAAATGCAATGGTGAGTGAAATTTATAGGTTTGAAATGTAATAGTTGAATACAAGTCATCATAAGTAATTGTTATAAAAGCAGTGTTATAGTGTGATATTGGGTTACGTTGTTATACACCCGTTATTTGTAATAATTGCAACGAATACAATTATCATGGAAAAATGGTATTGCATTTATAATGTATTATTGCGTCTAAGCTCATAGCACACAAACTGAATGGTATACATATATATATATATATACCAAAATTGATGTGATATATATATATATATATATATATATATATATATATATAGAGAGAGAGAGAGAGAGATAATGGCCCTCGGTATAGGTAATTTCCATATACCTATGAAATTCAAATATAGTGTGTTTGGTTACCTATCCGGCTAACACAAACAGGATTCGTCAATCCCGATAGATCTATCCACAATATTCGCGTTCACTCGTAAATGATTAATGGTCCATGATAATGAGGGACTTTTGGCATATAGTAACTTAGACATTAATTGATAAGGTATAATCAGATAGCATATAGTCCTGGAAAACCTAGTATACGTAATTTATAGCATTGTATCCCCCCTCAACGGTTTATGAAACATTAAAGAGATTAAATAGTGAGGCTATGAACTCACCTTAACAGTACAGGGAAATCTGAGTGATTAGCAAAGGTATATGAAATGAAAGTAACAGCTTCGTCGCACACAACCTGGGATAATATGTCAAGTCTTAGGAAGATTGTACTCTAGAACTTTGGTTTTATTAGTTTAATATTGTTATGAGTTTGATTGGAAAGTTTGGAATTATTGTATCACCGTTCGTGCCACATAATTCAGAGTGCAATCAGTAAACGTTTTGAGGGAGCAAGAACACGTTAAATCGTAAACCCAATCAACATCAGTCAGATACGTTAATAAACCAAGAATGAAACCCTCCTTAATATGAAGCTCCCTAGTATTGTGATAACGATATACGATCGAGACATGATTTTTATAAAGCACATCGATGATTAATTTTATAATAGTTATAACATAATCGGTTTTAAACGTTTTGCTCAATAACTGGAAATGTTAAGTACATCAAGCGTTAATTAAAGTTATGTTTTGTAAGGTTTTGAATACATTTTTATACTTTTTAAAAATGTTACATTTTAGACCCTTGAGAATGAAAAATGGCAAAATATACCCTTGGAGTTTGCACTTTTACGAGTTTGGTCCTTCTAGTTTAAAAGTTATACAAAGTAAACCTTGCACTCTGTGAAGTGACATAATAGACCCTTATAGTTATAACTTTGATAAAATGACATTTTTAGTCCTTTTAGTTATAAGTTTCAGAAAGTTACAATATATACCCATTACATGGATAACGTTTACAAAACAAGTCCAAATTGCCATGCAAGCTTATTTTAACATTCCAAAATACATTTTCAGGTTATATCTTATTAATATAAGTTAAAATATGAAGATTTAACGTAACAAAAGTTTGAAATAACGATTCGTTAAGTCAGAAATCGAAACGGGTCAAATTAGGGTTTTTAAACAAAAACGCGTAGGTTTTTAATCCAAATTCTTTCAAAAATTACTAAAGTTGTTATATTAACATTAATTAAGCATGTTAGGATAGATTATAACAACATTTAGTCATTATAACTTTTAGATTAATGAAAAACAGAAAATTAGGGTTTCATAAGCTCGATTTGGATCAAAAAGGTAAAACACATATGTTTTTGAGTTCAAAGCTTTATATAGTGATTTAATTATGATCATATGAACATTATAAGGGTATGAAAACAGAATGTGAGCTTATGGAACCTGGTTTTGAGCTTATGGTTTGGAAATGGGTCGAAATCGGGACTTTTAGCTTCGTACACCTAGAATAATGACTCTGGGGCTTCAAGGCTTCAATCTTTCTCTTAATTATTGTTATTGGGACCTCTTAAGAACTTCTAGAGCAGAGTTTTACTGCTATTGTGGGTTATAGAAGAAGATGCTGAGGGATGTTAGTAAAAGAATGAGGGTTTGAACCCTATCTAATAAGTCCTGAATTCAACCCTGGAGGCCAAGTTGACTTTGTACTTAATCTATGACAAATGGAATAACCTAGAGGTTGATGTGGAGAGGCTATGATATGAATCATGTAAGCTATGATTAGCTAGAAGTGTTGTATGGTTCATGGGGGTGCCGAGGCTAAGCTTATTGAGCAAGGGAAGATGTGGCTACTTTTCTAGCCAAGAAATGGATTAAGTAGCATGGTAAGATGCTTAGGGAGGAAAGTAGGTGAGTCACCATGGTGCATGGTTGCAAGAGTAGTTTTAAAAATGGGTTAAATTGCAAAAATAGAGGTCGCGGGTTAACTAGGGCTCAAAATTTTCTTGTTTATAATTCGAGTACACTTGATTAGAAATGATATATTAAGGATCACAAGACTTTTATTAAGGATTATTAACATGAATTGATAGGTGGTTCAGGTTTAAAATGGGTGAAAACGAATAAACGGTTCAAATTTGCAATTAGGGTTCGTTTAGGGTTTTCTAGGTTTAATTCCGTGTATAATTGAAATGAAATGATGCAATGATGATAGAATATGATTGATAACGTTGTAATTTAAGTTATTACAACTTATTTGAGTGTTGGTTGAGGTTTAAAATGGATAAAAATCGAGAAACGGGTTACAATTTACTATTTAGCTCGGGTTAGGGTTTCTAACTTAGATTTCTTGTAATTTCATGAAATGAGAATGAATATGGATTCTAAAATGGAAGTATATGACTTGCTTGTAACTTGTACTTGATAGATTGTACAAGATTCTTTTTGTAAAACGGAGGTGAAACGGATATTTTGAAGATCATGCTTAATGATTTGTACATTGTGCTTTATAAGACTTGTACCTTATTCTGGAGGGAGTTTATATTTCAAATGAGATGTTATATTACTTGTACATATGCTTTAGTAGCTTGTGCATTCACTTTAGATATTAACTTCTCATGAAATTAGGGTTTTAGAGGTATACGATAACGGTTTAAAGCCTGTCTTGATATAATGTTGCAAATGGTACATTATATGAGTAATGTAAAATATTAAGATTATTAACATGAATGACATGTTATGATGTTTGCTTGACATATATGTAGATAGGATTGCCATAGGTAGGTTGCGTGAGCTTGTTAACTTTAGATATGCAAGTTACATTGCATATTAAGAGATTAAAGCAAAAATTTCCCTGGGAAAAAGTGATATATTATATAACAGAGAGATATTACATTGGTGAAATTTGTGGGTTGTTATAGTCTCCAACCCTTAAAGAAATCTCGTCCTGAGATTTAGTCGAATGATGGAGTGTAAAAGTTCAGAATAAATGTAATAATGATAATGATAAGTGAAGAAAAGGAATTATTTGTACAAACGGATTGAAAGAAACTTGTTTGTACGTATGTTATATACTTAAGCCTACTTATTTATAATTTGTCACTTACAAAGAGAAGCGTCCAAATCCTTGTAACTGAGAATTTATAAATTCATAGTTTGGAGATTTATAATTTCTTATTCAAATGAAGAAGCGTCCTAATTCATTCCAATAAAATGATCATAAATCGTCTTACCTAAGCATAAAACATGATATCGAAACGCTAAGGTGTAGAAAATGAAAGGTAAGAAAAATATGGAGATATTAATTGTACTGACGCCCATATAGTCGAGGATGATAATTTATGTTTCAAAGGTATGAGGAGAGTATTCAGAGTTGAACATAATAGAATTGGCAAACGATGTTGAGTTTTGATATCACCAGATAACAAGATGTAATGGAATCATCACTTTATTATTTCATGGATAACTTTACATATGAAACTTTGAAAGAGTTGATACTTATGCTACGTGTCTCGAGATAGGATTCTAGATAAAAGCAACAAATGACAAGGATTGTAGTTTGTTGTTTAGGGTTTTCAGACTTATGAAGTGTGTTTCAGAAGATTCTGGTGACGAACTTGAATATCTTCGAGAGTTGTTTCTAGGGTAGAAATCCTAAAGCGAACAAAAGCAAGCTCATCTCTAAGTATGCTTTCCTGTGGCTCTGTTAATTTTGTAAGAGAGTTGCTAATCATGTGGGATACAGATTTGGAAATGAACAGATAATAAAGGTAATAATGATAATGATAAGTGAAGAAAAGGAATTATTTGTACAAACGGATTGAAAGAAACTTGTTTGTACGTATGCTATATACTTAAGCCTACTTATTTATAATTTGTCACTTACAAAGAGAAGCGTCCAAATCCTTGTAACTGAGAATTTATAAATTCATAGTTCGGAGATTTATAATTTCCTTATTCAAATGAAGAAGCGTCCTAATTCATTTCAATAAGATGATCATAAATCGTCTTACCTAAGCATAAAACATGATATCAAAACGGTAAGGTGTAGAAAATGATATGATCATGAAAGGTAAGATAAATATGGAGATATTAATTGTACTGACGCCCATATAGTCGAGGATGATAATTTATGTTTCAAAGGTATGAGGAGAGTATTCAGAGTTGAATATGATAGAATTAATGGAATTGACAAACGATGTCGAGTTTTGATATCACTAGATAACAAGATGTAACGGAATCATCACTTTATTATTCCATGGATAACTTTACATATGAAACTTTTAAAAGAGTTGACACTTATACTACGTGTCTCGTAGTAGGATAAAAGCAACAAATAACAAGGATTGTAGCTTGATGTTTGGGGTTTTCAAACTTATGAAGTGTGTTTCAGAAGATTTTGGTGATGAACTTGAATATCTTCGAGAGTTGTTTCTAGAGTAGAAAAGTATACTTGTCTCTAAGTACGCCCTCCTGTGGCCTTGTTGTTTGCTTTTGAGCACCGATTTGCATAATGTCCTTTCTCTCCATAGACATTACAAGTTAGGGATACTGATTGTAGGTTGTTTCTAGTGGCTGGTCTTTTGTTTATGCAATTCTTGGTCAGGTGACCTACTCTATTGCAAGTCCAATACTTGACAGTGCAGGGTCCTATGTGATGCAGGGTGCATTTTTCACACAAGGGACGATTCCCAGTATACCCATTGGTGGCAGCATAAGTCCTGAAGGTTTCTTGCTTCTTGTTCTGCTGTTGGTGGTAATCATTGTTACGGTTGTTGTTATAGTTATTCTGATAGTTGTTGTTGTTGATGATGTTTCCCTTATCCTCAAGCTTTCGTTTGAGATCATTGGTTTCTTGCACATAATCATGCCTTATTATCTGATCCATTAATCTCTGGGCTATGTTGGTGGCTTCCTCCAAAGTTTGAGGCTTCGAGGCAGTAACATTTCCTTCAATACTTCTGGGTAATCCACTGATGAAGACTTCCATAAGTTTCTTGGTGTTTGGTACCATGTTTGGGCATAAGACGGCTAATTCCTGGAATCTCCTAATGTAAGTCTTAAGATCATTTCCTTTCACAACCAAGTTGTAAAATTCGTCTTCCATCTTCTTGATTTCAGTTCGAAGGCAATACTTATTAGTTAAGAGTCTTTTCAATTCGGTCCAGGTGATTTGATTGGCTTGATCTATTCCAATAGGTTGAGGGTATGAATTCCACCAGGATAGGGCATCATTGGTTAAAGTACCGGTAGCAAATGTCACTTTGTTTTCCTCGACACAGTTGCTATGAGAAAATACTAATCCAGTCCGCTCAAACCAGCGAATGAGGTCAACTGCTTCTTCCATACCATTGAAGTAGAAAGGTTGACAGCTAACGAACTCTTTATAGTTTCCCGTTTTTGTTACGGGAAATCAAGTAGGCCTGGTGTTCCTGTTGGGATTACTAGCACTTGCCATTGTTGCAGCTTGTGCTTTTAGAGCTGTGGCAATGCCATTAGCAATCAGTTGTTGGATGGCATCCAAAGTTATGGCTGGTGTTTCAGATGTTGACGTCCTTTTGGGAGGCATTATATCAACATAAGACAACACGTAATAAGAATGATATGACAAGTTTTGAAAGGTAATAAAAGAAAATATGATACTTAAAATGCTTATTTTTGAATTTTAAGCACTTAGAGGTCATGGTATGATTCATAATGATGAAGACGAAGATAATGATGCAAATGACGGAGATGATGATGAAAGAGAGATACGTTAGAAATAAGGTATGTAACAGGATTGCCTTCATAAATAACTTGCCTTCTTACTGTACATAGTCAAGATTTGACAAGTGTTTTTATTTATACCACACATCCCGTGGCTAGGATAAAGCTATAATTAGTTTGTTGATTTTAAGCCGGTAGATGACATCCTAAAGATCCTCCTGATCTGTTTGGTGACAAGCTTGGTTCTCCTCAATGCTTTGTTCAAGATTGGAAATTCTGTAGTGAGCAAAAGCAGTCTTTAGCTTGTTATCTTCTTCCATTTTTCCAATGCGGAGAAAAGAGAGTTCTTCTAAGTAATTCAAAATATCTTCATCTGAGTACGAACTCTCTCAAGTTCGATCTTAAGTTCGTCACATTTTCCTTTCGTAGGTTCATTCACTATCAATAGTCCTTCTTCCAGTTCTACAATCGGTGAAGAGAGTTACTTCTAGTAATTCAAATATCTTCGATTTTGTTCTCTCTTTGATTAGGGATGAGCTTATAGACCGAATCGGATACCGAAACCGGAACCGTACCGAAACGGTACCGACTCCTGGTATACGGTACGTGACCGGTACCATGAATTCGAGTAAAAAAAATTTTATTTATTGAGACCACTAGTTCGTACGGGGAACCCCCCCCCCCACCCCCGGTACACAATCGGGGAAATTATCGAAAAAACGGAAAAAACCATTGATTTCCCCGCGTACCGATACCGTACATTGTACGGTAACCGGTACTCCCCCCCCCGAATCTCCGTTCAAATATCTGAGGTGGTGGTAGGGAGTATAAACTGAGGACGATGGTGATACCAATTACGAGTTGATTTTGAGATGAATTAGCTAACGTTAGACTTGAGGAAGAAGATAGAGGAACGGGATTCGCTCTTTAGGTGCGTATAGTTCTTCAGGAACAAAGAGAATATCGAGGATTAAATAGTAGCGATGGTGGTAATACCGGAGATAAAGTTAAAATAGCTGGTGGAGTAATAGGATCTGGTGATGAAATAGGGGATTCCTTAGCAAAAAATGCTTGTACGTTCTTTAAACAAGGATTATTATAGAAAGGTGAGAATACCGAATGGGTGTCTATTATTCGGTTAGAGTTTTTCGAAGAGTAAAAGAACTGCTTCCCAATGAAGGCTGCGGAAATAATCAGATAGACCGAAGTTTAGTAAGAATATTCCATAGAGGAAAGAGCATCCTCTATCTCGGAAGTAAAGTGGTTGTGGAGAAGACTATCTGTTCTGATAACAACCCAGTTTTGTAATTAACATAACGTAAGGTATTTTATAATAGTATAACTAGAATATTTATCTTTACATACTTGTTCCAGATGTATTAGTGGCACGGAGGACTTTGCATGGTCTAAAAGAAATGTGGTTGTAGTTAAGGTTTTAACCTTGTTCTCTATAACCATGGCGCTGATACCATTCTGTAACACCCCCATTTTTACATATAGCAGCGGAAGCTAATCTGGGGTATTACTTCATGGATACAACAATCATAATCATAGAAAACGACCCAAAAGAAATGTGTTTTGTTTTTGGCAACTTGTTATCATTCATTATAATCAGAGTTTTTACAAAATGCAGGTCCCAAAATCTAAAACATAAAGTGTGAATGATAACAATTCAGCCATCTTCAAGTCCATGCCCACTCCGTGCCGTAAGTTGCTTAATTACCTGAGATAAACATGCCTAAAAGTCAACACAATGCGTTGAGTGAAAATTCATAGGTTTGATAGACAGTTTGATACAAGTCATAGTGTAATTAATTGTATAAACAAATTAGATTTATAGAACTATGGTATTGTATTATCACACCGTTATTAGTAATAATTGCAACGTGTGAGGAATACAATTATCTAGTAAATCAGTGTATTACTGCGTATTGTTCTGTTTACCGGTCTAGTTTGTTCAGATTTAGGTCAATGTTCCTTGTCATGGTCTAAAGTCATGGCACACAAATCTGACTATGTATATATATACACCAAAATCGATGTGATTATCTCATATATATCATATAATATATATACTATTATATATATATATTATTATATATATATATATATATATATATATATATATATAGAGAGAGAGAGAGCGATAATGACCTCGGGTGTCGTACTTGCCGATATATTATGAGGGGGGGGGGGGAATTCAAATATAATGTGTTGCGTTACCTTATCCGTTATACACACAAACAGGATTCGTCAATCCCGATAGATCTATCCACAATATTTGCGTTCACTCCGAAGAGTAATTAATGGTCCATGATAATGAGGGACTTTTGGCATAAAGTAACTTAGACAGCAATTGTAATGGTATATCAGGTTAGCATATAGTCTGGAAAAACACTTGTATTCGTAATTTATAGCATGTATCCCCCTTACGGGTTTATGAAATCATTAAAGAGATTAAGAGTGAGGCTATGAACTCACTAAGTCTTTGAAAAGTAATCACATTGTTATAAGATAAACGAGTATGTAAAAGAATTTGTAATAAGCATGTATCCCCCTCGCGGGTTTATAAAACATGTAAATAAGTAAAGGCGAGGTTATGAACTTCACAATATTGGTTTTAAGTACTTGTGTATATTAAAAACAATTAAGCATGTATCCCCCTCGCGGGTTTATAAAACTTTAAAAAGATTGAAATGCGAGGCTATGAACTCATTTTCATTAATTAAGTCTTTTGAAAGTAATACAGTGTTATAAAATAACGAGTAGTTAAAAAGTAGTTTGTAAAAAACATGGTATCCCCTCCGGGGTTTATTAAACATGTAAATAAGTAAAGGCGAGGTTATGAACTTCACCATATCGGTTTTAAGTACTTGTGTATATTAAAAAAAATTAAGCATGTATCCCCCTCGCAGGTTTATAAAGCATGTAAATAAGTAAAAGCGAGGCTATGAATCTCACCTGATAGGTAGATGCAATAACTTTATGAAAACGGATGACCTTATCACAATCTTATCGGGGAATGTTGATATAGCAAAATGATAGTAAACGCACACGTCAGCAAACCTGAGTAAATTATTGTCAAGTCTTAGGAAGATTTGTACTTAGAACTTTGATTTTTAAGGAGTTATGTGTTTGATTGGAGAGTTTAGATTATTGTATCACTGTTCGGGCCCATCTAATTCAGAGTCATTTCTAGTAAACGTTTGAGGAGCTAAGGCACTTAAATCGTAAACCAAAACTACAGTCAGACGTTAATTACCAAGATGAAACCTCTTAATATGAAGTCTCCCCTAGTAGTGTGATACGTTATCATCGGTTTTAAGCGTTTTTATTCAATATCTGAAATGTTAAGCATGACAAGCTAGTTAATTAAAAGTTATGTCAGTCTGTTTGAATATATTTTTACACTTTTTCCAATGTTACATTTTAAGACATTTGAGTTAGGGAAAGTGGCAAAATATACCTCGGGTGTTGCACTTTTATGAGTTGGGTCTTTCAGTTAAAGATATACAGTAAACTGGTATACTTTGAAAAGTGGACATATAGCTCCCTGTTAGTTATAACTTTAATAAATGACATTTTTAGTCTCTTTTAGTTATAAGTTTCTGAATAGTTACGAATATATACCCTTGTCATGGAATATATTTACAATACATGTCCAAATGCCATGCAGCTTATTTTAACATTTCAAAAGATAATTATAGGTTATAATAAACTAAAATATGAAGGTTTAACATAATGAAGTTTAAAATAACGATTCGTTAAGCTAGGAAGCAAAACGGGTCGAATTAGGGTTTTTAAACAAAACACGCGGGTTTTAAGCTCAAATTCCTTCAATAATCAATAAAGTGGTTATTTTAACATTAGTTCAAGATGCTAGGATAGATTATTAACAACATTTACATTATAACCATTTAGTTTTAAGAAAAACACGCCAAAATAAATTAAGGTTTTGGGTGTACGGTTTTGGATCAAAATGGAAAATGAGCATGAATTGAGTTATGAAACTTTAACAAGAGTTTATTTAGGATCATATGAACATTATAAGGGTGTAGTAGCAGGTATGAAGATCATAGAACCTGGGTTTGAGCTTATAGCTTGAAAACGGGTCGAAATCGGGACTTTTAGCTTCGTACGCCTAGAATAACGACTCTCGGGCTTCTTTTCTTGGTTTATTTTGCTTCACTTCTGTTCTTGGGACTTCTTAGGATCTCTTAGAATACATATTGAGCAAAGTATTGCTGCTATGATGGGTTATAGAGGAGGAAGTAGGGGATGAATTGAAATGAAGAGTTATGCACTCTATTTATAGGCGAATGAACCTTGGAGGCTAAGGGTTTTTCATGATCTGATCTAGGACACTTGGAGCAGCTAGGAAGTGACTAGGAGAAGCTAAGTAATGAGTTGTATAAGCTAGAAGCTAGCTTAGAGGTGTTGTTTCTTTCTTAGTGGTGTCGTGGGTAAACAAGAGAGGAAAAGATGCCATGTGCCAACTTAGTGGCTAAGCGATTGAAAGGAGGTGCTTGTAAGCAACTAGTGAAGTGAGGTGCTTATCATGTAGGTTCTTGATTGCAAAAAGATTAGTCAAAATGGGTCAAATTGCAAAGGTTTTGGGTTACGGGTACACTAGGGCTCATTAGGGCTCGAATTGAGTTTTTAAGCTTGGATTTCGAGTACATTTGATTAAGAATGATAGGTTACTGATCCCAAGATGTATATTAAGGATTATAATTAAAAGTTGATAGGTGGTTTGGGTTAAAAT